>JBBYHQ010000006.1:13624328-13646867 GCA_038382645.1 Spergularia azorica | reverse complement strand
GATCAAATAATAATTACCCAATTCAATTGAATTTTTAGGTTTTCAAATCCCAATTGAAACCTTTTGATTAACACCCAGTTATTCAAAAAATTATAATTACTAAGCTGGAAACTTCAATTGTGGAGAAGAAGTATAGATCGCATGTAGATGTGATTCTCGATTTCTTCGAGCAGATGTTGCGGAGGGAATGTCGAAGATTTTATGATTTGGGTGGGTGTTGAGAGAGGAGATGAGCAGCAGTATGTAACGACTCTTTCCCCCCCCCTTTTTTTTTTTTAGGTAATTTCTTTTTTAATTGTTGACTCAGCTAATACGTGGCATCCATATAGGATAGATCCGATAGCCACGTAGTACAAATCCGACAGAAAACTGAGCAATCTAGGGATAGGTGGTGTTACCCTTTATTTTTATTTTTATTTGGTGGTTCTCCACAAAGTTTTTTTAAAAATGTGGTTCCCAAAAAATGAGGAAAGTAGGAGGTGGTTCTCCACAAATTTTTCTTTGGAAAATGAATAATTTCACCGTTCTCAAGTCTAGTAGTGAGCTCAACAGGGAACAGATCTGATTGGGAAAATATAGGTCCAATACATGCTGTCGTTTTGTTGATGTAAAACACGCAAATCAAATAAAATTACAGTTGAAAATTTAACATACATTCTACATTAAACTTGGAAAGAAAAATATTTTCCCCAAAACCAGGGAGAATAATGCTCCTAAGCGTAATAATTTAAGCTGGCCTTCTTTTTGGCCTGGACTTGTATAATCCCTTCGTTAAAGTCTTCATGATTGACCTACAATAACAAAAACCAGTCGGATCAGGATTGAACAATAAATACAATAACGCGGAAGAATAAATGTTGATGTCGTGCTCTGATAGCAGATGGTTTCACTCCAAGATTTAAGTTTTAATCTTGCTCAATGATTTACTAAGATAGATTTGCTCACGCGGTTTTAGTTCAAGTTTTGCTGGGACAATTTGGCATCATGATAGTTGTTACCAGTCGACCTTTCAGATAAATAATGAACTAAGGAAGAGATAACCGAAGAGAAGAAGATACCTCTGTAGCATCACGACGGAGAGCCAACATTCCTGCCTCTACACAAACAGCCTTCAATTGAGCACCATTGAAGTCATCTGTGGAGCGAGCTAATTCTTCAAAGTTCACATCAGGGTGAACATTCATCTTTCTTGAGTGAATCTGTATTGGAAGTCAAAGTGGTGGATACAATTTAATAACGGAGGACGAATATTTGAAAGCAGGTACACACAAAAACTACACAACAACAAATAAAATGTGAGGTCCAAGAAAGAAACCTGAAGAATTCGGGCTCTAGCCTCCTCAGTGGGGTGTGGAAATTCAATTTTACGATCAAGACGACCAGACCGCATGAGGGCAGGGTCCAAAATATCTGCCCTATTGGTAGCTGCAATAACCTGATAAAACATTTGAAAATCATTCACTCTCCAATCTTCAAGTAATAACATGCAATTCTCTTCGTACGGAGAAATTTAGTTTCTAGTAGGTTTCAAACATGTAAAGCAGCGAGAGATTTAAAGCTGCCGTCTAAAACTTGGAGAGAAGCTGCACAAAATATGCATATAGATACAACACTTACCTTGATTCTCTCATCGCTACTAAAGCCATCAAGCTGATTCAACAGTTCAAGCATGGTTCGCTGCACTTCCCTATCACCGCTTACTTCACTGCAGTACATGGACGAGTGTCACTAACACGGAAAACATCTCATGCTTTATTGCATGTTCTGTAGTAGGTAATTGTTATTACAACGAAAAGTTGTTCACTAGTAGCAGATAAGGGGAGATAACTTGAGGCGAGCAAGCGAGAGAGAGTTGAATGTAAACTCCATTACAATGCAATGAGATCTTCCTCCAAATGAATTAAATGATCATTGTTCAATAACCTATGTAAACACTATTATAGGATTAGATCTAATCAACTACACTCCTCCTGGTGAGCCCTCCAACTCCCCTCCATTTTCACCTACTTCGTACTAAATGGGATCGTATGATACTGTTATGGGCATAATGAGGATTATAGTATCATTATACCTACGAAATAAGTCAATGTTGATGGTGACCAGATTTGTTACTAGATGATAAATTAAGAATTCAGCCAAAAGGAGGACAAAGGATGACAAAGAAACAAAAAAACAAAAACATGCCTGTCAAAACGCTTGGTACCAATGGCATCGATCTCATCAATAAATATGATGCAAGGAGCCTTCTCTTTTGCAAGCTGGAAAGCGTCACGCACAAGTTTGGCACCATCTCCAATAAACATCTATATCACACCACAAGACATTCAGAGTTTCAGACAACCTTTTATTCAAGAGAACCACCATATGCAGAAAATAAGAGAGCCAGCAAATAAAGGTATTACAACCTGCATATAGATGGAATTGAACTTAAAGTAGCCAAGGGCAGACAACTTTTGAAAATTGGTCCACAATGTTTTGGAAATTTTATGGCACACACAAGACGGTTAATAGATGACTATTCATGTTAGCCGACCCCAATCATTTTGGGGATAAGACTTGGTTGTTGTTGTTGTTGTAGGGTAGTGGAATTTTAGCGGAATTCTGAAACTAAAAAATCAAGTCGGTTTACAACTTTTGGGGTACTTTAGGGTTGTGAAAATTAAAATCCAAGGCAAGGATATACATTTGCCAAGAGCCCAAGACTAGTAGTTCAATTTCAAGGAAGCCTACAAATTAAATGCCCTAATGTTTGAAAGAGTCAGAATTCCATAAATATGAGCTCGGAAGTTCACTGGGTATAAGTAAAATCCGATCTCATGGGGGATGCATCACTTAAAAAGAACATTTGCTCATTAAATACGGAGCCATTTTCTGATTTATCAGTTGGTTATTAAAAAGGAGAGAAACAATACTCAACCCATTTAGATTATTTTGAACAGTGAGATTGAATTAAAAGAACAAAATATGCACAAATTTGAGACTTGATAAGAACTGACCTGGACGAGCTGAGGACCTGCTAACTTCAGGAAAGTGGCGTTGGTTTGTGCTGCACATGCTCGCGCCATTAGTGTTTTTCCTGTGCCTGGAGGTCCATAAAGAAGAATCCCCTTTGGGGGTCGAATTCCAATAGTCTGAAATCTCTCTTGGTGGGTCATTGGTAAAACTATAGCCTCAACCAGTTCTTGAATCTGATGAAGTCAGACAGCTTGTTATACACCATACGAGGTAAAGGTTTCAATAATGCAAGCAAAGCAAAAGAAAGCAAACTTGCCTGTTTCTCCAACCCTCCAATATCACTGTAATCCTCAGTAGGCTTCTCATCGACTTCCATAGCCTTTACCCGAGAATCATATTCAGATGGTAGTGTGTCAAGGATCAAATAACTATCTTTGTTGACCCCAACCAAATCACCAGGTTTCAGCTTATCAGGATCGACAAGTCCAACCACAGGTAGAAATATGGTCTGCAATCAGCTCAAACATAAGAATCTACCAAGAAGACAATGAAAGTTACCATAACGAAGCTTTTTTCACTAGATCGCAAGTTTTGTTTTCATGTAAAACACACACATTATAAACAGGCAAATACTAAGGTCCACCTGAGCTACAAGTCAAAGCCCGAGGCCTTTTTTGTTTATGACTCGTGAAAATTATACGTTTAATAGTATCTTACACTGAAATTCCAGCAGATAAAAACCTTTTAATTACATTCATGAGTTTCTACTTTCTTACAATATCACTGGCGGATATTGAAGTGACATCAGTTTGAATATCAATAATCAATCTTGAACAGTTATTAAACAAAGATACAGTTCTAAGTTCAATCATAGAATACATAGAGTTATTTGAAGCAACATGGAGTAAAAAGTTAAAACTAGTTATTAGATAAATAATAAGGAGAATACTAGTTCTAAAGCAAGGCCAAAAAACTATTATGTAAAAAACTATAATTACAGTCCCACAAGTTGTTATAAGAACCTGCTATCTCAAAGCCAAAGGATAGTCACTCTTTGGCTCCATTTGGAATGAAAACTATAAGTAAAGAACAAATGAGAAATATGAAAAGGGAGAGAACATTGTACACATCACACATCACACTACAATTGACAAAGCTATAGATGTAAATTCACAAAACCTTTAAATTTAAGGTTAAGAGATTGATAGCAGGTAAATTTGCACCTGTCTAGTTGACGTTTTGAGCACAACACACTTCCCCTTACGTTGAGAATCCAGATCAATGTTAGCACCATCTTCTTCTGCTTCATCTTCAGGATTCATCTCCAGTATCTTCAACCACAAAGAGAAAAGGAAGATAGACAATCTTAGTGGATAAGAACTTATTTCACAGTGCAGTATCAATATCAAAAACATTGTCCATGAAGACAATTGACATGGCTAGTAAATACATCGTCTATACAGACACTCGAAGAATACTACCTTTATTTTTTTTAGACATTCTCACTCTTCAAGATAATACTTCGACTCTCTAATATCTCTTACTTGTTGCTACAGATCTAAAATATGCACGATAACTTATCTCAGAATATTAGTTTGTTAAATTAAAAGCCAACACTCCGTTTGAAAAGTGATAACGATTTCTTTATCGTATAGGTAACAACATACTGTATCATATAACTTCCTAAGTGATTCTGAACTTGAGCAATTGTGTCCCCTGCCATGTACTAGTACCGTCAAGGGATCAACATCAGCCACAAGCTAATGTTACATCTAATCTAATCTAATACTATATATTAAAACCTGAAACCAAGTCTTTCCTAGAAGGACACTTGACATTCATTAATTAGACAGCACTAAGTAATTACATAATATGGAAATTATTAGCTAATTTATGAAAAATAATATAATTTATGGTTATTATGGTAGAAAGCTAATTTATGGAAAAGAATAGTGTTGTTGATATAAAAAAAGACAAACTGACAATTTCATCAGATGAGTAAAACACTATAGATATACAGTCAAGGCGCGGGTCGGGCATGCAAACTAATATATGGTGTTGTTAATTTATGGCGATTATGGTGGTAAACTAATATATGGTAATAATTTTAAATGTAATGTGATATAACAGCCAGGTTATGAGATAGTGGAATAAAAATGAAATAGTATAACGAGTGATGTACGAGTGGAAAGAAAATAATAATATGATTAGTGACTATAAATATATTATATAATAATATTGTTGCTAATAATATTATACCAAAGATAAATCCAAATTTTTATAAACCGAGTATAACAATATAAATTTGCAGCCCGGACGCGGGCCGGGCATGCAAACTAGTGATCTCTAATTCGACAACCTAATAAAAACCTAGGAGACCTACTCAAATTAGACTACCAGAATACTCTCCAAGAACAAGAAAAGGTTCACCTCCAATTAAACATTTCACACTAAAACCCAAAAGCCCATATCGAATCTAGTCTTAGAAAGACAAGGAAAGATAGTAACTGACTGTATTACAATGAAGCAGATTAATTTTTACAACTGAACAAAAAAAAAAAAAAAAACTCGGATTGTAAAGCTCATTAAGTCTAAGAAGAATGCAAGTGCTAAGATGAATTCAATCACAGCCTCCAAATTACAACCAAATAAGATCTCAGACTCCCAATAAAACATCAGATAGTTCAAACCTGATATCAACTAGCACCTAATCAAACCTTATAATTTCAGCAACTACAAATAAGCTCATTTGATCAGCATCATAATGTATAATTACACCAAATTCAGCATCGGGAAATCGACTTTCAATTAATATCAGCTAGCAACCTAACCAAACCCTATAAGTTCAGCAACTACAAACAAGCTTAGAAAGTAAGATTACACCAAATTCAATCTCGAGAATTCGACTTTCAGTTAATGAAAACCTGAGTTTATAGTAATAGCACATCAACCTCAGAAATGATAATTACACAGATTCTCAATTACCAATTAGAAAGAAATAAAAAAAAAAAAACCTAATTGCTAAACTTGAAGAAGAAGCTACCCTAATTCCCAAACAAAAAAACAGCTAAAAATCGACAGATATATACCTCAACGATGTTTCCAACAAGGTAAGGAAGTTGCTTATTAAGCTTGATCTTCTCTTGATTCTCCTTAATTTTCTCCTTGAACGAATCTAATTCAAGCGTCGACCTCTGCACCTCCTCCTGTAATTTCCGACGGAAAATTCAATCAATAAAAAAAAAGTCGCTAAAAAAAAAAAAGAGTAAATCGACGGAACATTGAAAAAAGGGGGAAAAAAACAACCTTGAGTATACGAATCTCGTTATCAAGGATCCGAGAAGCTCGGACAATATCTTCGGTAGATAAATGGGCTAATTGGTCTTCGTCTTCAACCATCGGAGTTGCCATTGTTGAGGAAGCTTGTTGAGGAAGAGAGAGAGAGAGTCGATGAAAAATCGCAGAGGGAAGCAGGGTTTTGTTAGAGAGAGGAGAGAGGGAGTTGAGTAAAGAAGAAGATTTCTAGAAATGTTGGGTTTGGGTTTGGGTTGGGCGATTTACTAGAGACCGTCTTTTAGGAGATTTTGTGATTTAACAAACGGTGAATAATATGTTAGTTTAATTCAGTTCTGTTTTGTTAATTTTTTTTTTCACTTTAATTTTAACTACTATGTGAATTTGATTTATGCTACCGTCAAAGGAAATATGGATCTAATTTACTATGATTTAAGTTTTATATTATATAACTTAATTTAAAATTTGATTGTATATACTGCGGAGTTAGTTTAATTCGATTTAATTTGTACATAGAAAATGAATTCGATCATCGGATTTTTTTTGTCTAACACTATTACACTATGTAAATGGTTCATGTTTGGGTGGTTTTACGTAGTTGTCATTCTATGAACAACCTGTGTCATTGTATGGAGAGTCCGTGTTATTGTATAAACCAATCATAGGACACTCAATATCATTTATATTGACACTTTGTGTCATTATATGGAGAGTGAATATTGTAATGACTCTGGAATAGGGTGGATGTAGTTTAATTCAAGTTAGAGTATCATCAAAGAAGAAAGATAAAAGTCGAATTAATATGATAAAAACCCATTTTCTAGTGATTGCTAATGCTCCATTTTACGTTAACGAACTAAGGACAATGGTCAAATTGATAGCCCATTGAAGCCATTTCAAGCAAAACGTCTAGCGCTCGAACCACATATCATAAATATGCCCTTTTTCTTACATCAGCTCTTTCCAAAGTAATTTCATACTGATTTTCTTTTAACAAAAATTAATTTGGAGTAGCTCAAGTTACAATTTGCTGATGAGCAGAGCTAAATGTTAACCTGCAGTCGAAAACTATGTACAACATCAAGCTAGGAACCAAAGGTCGAAGGTCCTATGCGTAATAATTCAAGCTTGCTTTCTTCTTTGCTTGAACCTGAACAATTCCTTCATTGAAATCTTCATGGTTCACCTGCAAACGAGACCACACGAGTAAGACTTGGTGAGGAACTGTCAGATACAGCATTTTTGAAAGCATGGCTCTGATGAGGCCGGAGATATCTAAATGTGGTCAGGAAGAAGTTTACATTTTGTCCTAGAAATGTATAGTGGAAGAGACAGTAGACAGGAAGAGATACCTCTGTAGCATCTCGTCGAAGAGCCAACATCCCGGCCTCTGCACAAACAGCTTTCAATTGAGCACAATTGAAGTCTTCTGTAGTGCGAGCTAATTCTTCAAAGTTGACATGTGGGTGAACATTCATTTTTCTTGAGTGAATCTGCAACGGAAGCAAAAACAGGCGATATAATTTAACAAAGGAGGAACATCTTGAGGCACAATTAAGTGAAAAACCACGTAAAAGGGGTAAATATTACTGATAACCAAGATTGGCTCCAGGGAAGAAAAAAAAACCTGAAGAACTCGGGCTCTGGCCTCCTCGGTGGGGTGGGGGAACTCGATTTTACGGTCAAGACGACCAGACCTCATGAGTGCAGGGTCCAGTATATCTGGCCTATTTGTAGCTGCAATGATCTGGCATAGAATTTTAAAATCATTCGTTCATTACTGCCACTTCCACATGATTGAACCATACAAAATATATACATACATTCGACTTCTTGTTGGCTACAACGCAGCCTTGTTAAATTTGGAGGATACAGGGGAGATGATACATAAAAAAGACTCAATTCACCTTTATCTCATCATTGCTACTAAAGCCGTCAAGCTGATTTAGTAGTTCTAGCATGGTTCTCTGGACTTCCCTATCGCCACTCTTCTCACTGCATCACGAAAACCACAATGTCACTGAAAACCTCCAACTAGGTGTGGACATGCTTCAGCTTTAGTATCCATGGTGACCAGACTCCATTACAAAATTTAAGAGGAATAACTTAGCTAATTAAGCAGGTAGTATAGGTAACCTAAAAGAAATAACTTGCCTGCCAAAACGCTTGGTACCGATAGCATCAATTTCATCAATAAACATGATGCAAGGTTTCTTCTCTTTTGCAAGTTCAAAAGCATCACGTACAAGCTTCGCACCATCTCCAAGATGTTTCTTAATCACACAAAACATAAAAGTCAGCCAACCACTACATTAAGAGAACCAGTAACCTGCTTATAGAGGCACATTAAACTTAAAAAGAGATTATAGAAGCTACTATAGACGCACGACTAGGAAAAACACATATTATCAGGTTAAAAGAAGAGAAGATGCACCAGTTATTTTACATGGCATTGATTAACTCACTCTCATGTTTTATGGTTTAATCTTATGGGTTCTTATATACAAACATATTTCTAGCTTTCCAAACCTAGGTGGAGACATTTAAGGACCGAATTGCATCTGCCATCGAAACTCTTAAAACAATGACATCATAGGAAAGGTCAGGTGGCCCTGGTGAAGCGGTAATCAGATGGTGTACTACTTGGTGGGCGAGGTTTTGGCTCTGCAATGGAGGCTCTTTTCAATTACCTGATTCTTAGATGTCCATGCTTTAATCTCATGTTTTATGCTCTCAAAGCCACCCTTGCGTTCCAAAAATATTTCTAGTTTTCAACCCAATATAAGAGGACAATATATCACAACTTCACAAGTAAACCAAGTCATGCCATCCTAACTTATCAACTTGCCATAATAGTCCGTATGGATAAATGTACTGTACTATTTTAAAAGTAGGTATAGCTCACTTTTTTTTTTTGGTTTGTTTTGACAATGTATAGATCACATTGTCGAGTAAAAATTTATGATATCAAATGTTAGATATCACCCCATCCGTTACATTTACTAAGAGTCTAAGACTAACTGTTCAATGTCAAGTGTTCAGCCTACTAAAGCTACAGAAAATAGTGACCCACAAGCTGAGCTGAGTACAACTCAAATCCATTTCAAGTGATATGTATCAGCAAGTATCCAAATGGGGGATAATAATACTCGACCCATTTGGTACAAAAGACGCACAAGAATGACATACATAGTTAAGAACCTACCTGGACGAGCTGAGGACCAGCTAACTTCATAAAAGTGGCATTCGTTTGAGCAGCACATGCTCGTGCCATTAGAGTTTTGCCTGTGCCTGGAGGTCCGTAAAGAAGCACTCCCTTGGGGGGCCGAATTCCTATAGTCTGAAATCTCTCTTTGTGTGTCATTGGTAGAACTATAGCCTCAATCAGTTCTTGAATCTGTTGGCAAGCAAAAAAAATAGTTACAAACTGCATGAGGTACAGCTAGCAAAATCATGCAAGAACAGCGAAAGAAAGACTAACCTGTTTCTCCAGTCCTCCAATGTCACTATAGTCCTCTGTAGGCTTCTCATCAACTTCCATAGCCTTTACATCAGCATCATATTCAGGTGGGAGTTTATCAAGGATAAGAAAACTATCTTTGTTGACCCCGACAAATTCACCAGGCTTCAAGTCATCAGGATCAACAAGTCCAGGCACAGGCAGAAATACAGTCTGCAATCAGTTGAAACAAAAACAAGAAATCACCAAGAAAAAAACTTCAGCGTTACAGAAAAAGGCACGCATATATCGCAGTTTAATATTAGCACATACATGTCACATTACAAAAAACAAGCTGCTGATGAAGGCTCGCTAAGAATTTAAACTATGAATATTGTCACGTCCAAGTTTACATAGTGATAAGAGTAGAGTATAATACCTGTCTGGTTGATGTTTTGAGCACGACACACTTGCCCTTCCGTTGTGCATTCAGATCAACATTAGCACCATCTTCTTCAGCTTCCTCTTCCGCACTCAAATCCAGTATCTTCAGGCAAAAAGAAAAGACCAATAAAACTGAGCTTAGTAACCAGAACTTTCTTTTGCAGCATCAAAGTACACGTAAAGGTTTTGGGATATCGCCATAGACACTTCAATGTTACAGCACACACAGCAACAAGTATAGTTTATTGCAAGGTCAAATTCCAAATCTTTACCCTATTATGTACTAATGTAATAGACAAGCTAACACTATGCTCTAAAACAAGCGGGCAACACTTCACTTTTCAAATATACATACCATGATAAAACTGATAGCTACCAATCCTCTCTTTTTCCCCCTTTACAAATAAGCACACAAAAGAAAGACAAACATTAACTTCTCATATCAACCACTCCACTCTATAACTAGTTGTTCTAGCACAAAATGAACACCGAGGATTGCAGAAAATTCGATCAGAACCCTGAACTCACAACCGGGCCAGGTCAATTTACTTTACAATTCCACCAAACATGTTGAAATAACAACAATCTGTACTACTAGAAGTGAGCCAAAATCGATCCATCGAACTCATTTAAACACTAATCTCCAATTAATCAATCACATTACAAAAAAGCATAAATCTTTTAGTAGAAACCGAAACTCTAGATACGCAACGGCTATAACCTAGATCATCAGAATACACAAATAAATGCATTCAGACAACATTACCCCAGTGCCAAAAAGGCTCCGGCCTATGGCAACGTAGAGGGTCGGCTACTCGGCTTTACACAAACCTAAGTACCTAACCCTCATGTTAAAAGACAGAAAGACTGTTTACCAAAGAAGCTTGTCAAACAAAATAAACAGCTAAGAATCCCCTATCTCATTAACCACTAAAACCCTAACTGCTCAATCACATAAAAAGCAGTAACCTTTACGCTAAATCAAAACCCTAACTTCCCAAAAACATCAAACAATTCAATCACCTTCATGTATCAAACATAGAACATGAAAAACACACAAAATTAAAAGGATTAATTAAAGTTTTGATATACCTCAACAACTTTCGCGAAAAGATACGGAAGTTGTTTATTAAGCTTGATCTTGTCTTGATTATCCTTAATCTGACCCTTCATCGATTCTATCTCCCGATTCCACCTTGTCACATTGTCCTGAATTTCCCAACCAACAAAAAAAATCGAATAAATCACACAAGAAGATTAAAGATTGAAACTTTAACAAAACCCTAGAATTTTTAAGAAAAAACCAGTTAGAAAATCGAATAAAAAAGAGGAATTGGAGCAGTAAAGAGGAAGCCAACTGTGTAATCGAGATTCTCGTATTCGAGCATGCGAGAAGCTCTGAGAATGTCTTCGGTGGTTAAGTTTGCGAGTAGGTATTCGGTCATATCTTCCTCCATTGGAGTCGCCATTGTTGTCGAGCTTGAGAATTTGCAGAGGATTTTATAGGAGGGAGGGAGGGAGGGAGAGATAGTTACAGAGAGTGGAGTGTAGATTGTTGTACAAGAAACGTCGGAGAAACTCAGTGGACTAATGTCACTATTGTTTATTTATATTCAAAATCGTTTGGGCTCAATTGGGTTAGGCGTGTGTTTGGATTGTTAACATTTGATTTCGGATTTTTTTTTTTTGTGTTTGGTTAAATATTTTTCGAAAATTATCCGATACCATGTGATTTGGTGACAAAGTTCTATACCGTCAAAATAAGTCAAATAGAGAGGCGTAGATTTAGGTCCGAATGGTTCAGGTTCTATCCGAACCAAATGCATATCAGTCCGGTCCTCGGTGCACCAAAAGAGGAGAATTCTGGATTTGGTCCAAGAGACCGGGTCGACCATTTACATATCAATCCGGACCGGTCCACCAGAAAAAGGGGAACAAATCAGGCCTAATGACTTTAGGTCCGTCCTCGGTCCACAGATTTTGGGACTTCTTTCCGTTTCGATCTTAGATCGATGCTCAACCTTACCGTCTTGCAACGTCTCATCTAGTGTCATGATAATGTGTAGGGATCATCTAGAGGTTTTTTTTTTTGGTGAAGTTTGTAGAGTTTACTATTATTGGGAATAAAACAAAATAAATTGGTTATTTCAATGCACAAATAAAGAATTAAATATTTAGTTATTTTCTTACTTGGTAAACTCTACCATATAGAGTTTGTTTTAAACTCTAGAGGATCCACACCCAAAATTTATCGTACTAGTTTAAGAAACCTTTTTAGCTTGTGGTCGGAAATTTATGAATAATATCTTCCTTGCATTTCTTTCCTTTCTCCCCACTTCCTATACTTTTTGGTAAACCAAACAAAGGAAAGTTAGAAAATGACTTTCCTTTCCTTTCATTTCCATCCGTTTCTCTCTTACCAAACATACGCAAATTATATCATGCTCCCGGGAGTACAATGAGCATGGTGGTCCTTCTCACAATAGAGAAGTGGAGACCACACTTAAAATAAGTGTGGTCCCTACACTTCTATTGTGAGGAGGATCACCATGCTCCTTGTGCTCCCGGGAGCATGGTATAAGCATTGACATACATGCTGTAAGAGACACACAAGTGACCCCGATGATTCTATGGTGATTGCCAGTTTATTGACAGCTATAATAGAATTTTTGCAAGTGTCCAGCAACCTTAAACCTTTAAACTGGAGAGGAATTTTTTTTATGGAGTGAGCTCTGACATATCGTTAGTGACCCTTTTACAATCATAACATAGACGATATTGCACCAGATTCACTATTTCATTCCAATTTTGCGCTCTCACGTACGATGATATGAGAGGAAAACAGAACTACAATGATACAAGGCACGCAAGTTACAAATGTCCTGAAATAGGGGTACTAATCATTAAGTTGCATTTTTTTTTTTGGCAGAGTATACTAAGAAAAAAAAAAAAGAAAAAAAAAGAGAAGAAAATAACATACTGCTAAAATATAACCACATCTTCAAAATAGTAGTACAAAGCAGGGCTATATATAAAAGGGTGTGAGCAAAGCTAGAGCTTCCAGTATATGTTGCATTGGTGCAAAATCCCAGCAACAACTGCCCAAAAGAGAATTTCAGCGAAGATCACATACAACAAGATGCCTACTTTTCTCGAATGCCAAACTCCGATAAAAACATGCTTTTGAATCCAATATACCTACAACATCATCAACCAAACAACACTTGAATATTTCATACTGGTGTTATCACGCCTCCCTTAAACAGAAAAGATAAATTGAGAACGCGTAAAAAGGACACTGCAATGTAAGTGGTGATCGCAAAGTCAGATAGAAATAAGAACAAAACAGCAGACATACCAATGTGTTGTCAGGATCATCATAGTACCACCCATTAAAGAATCCTGCGAAAATGCCAGCAGCGGCCATAACATAGACGAGCATCGCATTCATTCCAATCCACTTAAATGGGAGGAATAAGTAGTTCACATCTAAAATGTCAACCTGCCATGTAATGTCATCAGAACTTGTGAAGAGAGACTTTCATAGATGGATCGGGAAAGAGTGCAGCTGTTAAAAAGTACATACCAGGGTGTAAAAGAAAGAGAACACCAACGCAGCTGCACCAGACGTTACACAGACATAGCTGAACGAATATAGCTGCTTGTTCAAAGGGATAGCTGTTTCAAGAGACCAACAGGAGTTAATAGATCAATGACGAGCACAGGAATTTCCAATGCAACTTGTACTCAACTTTTTGATCTCACCGTTGGTGAAATGGAGGACAATTCCAAAGATCAGGAGGGTAAGACCCAGTGAAACCCAATGCTTCAATCTGCCAGCATGATCCTGCAATTATTCAATGAAATTAATTTGTATCTGAAAGTAAGATAATGTAATTGTTGAAATACAACTGTAAATTGCCAAACCTTTATATGGATAAGCACATGGCCACAATGTACTCCAAATATTGTTGAAAGAATGGCAGATATTGAGCTGCATTTAGAACCACAATTACGCAGAGAATATCTGTCTTACACAATAGAAACTACACACCATCTCCAAGACTATAGGACAAGAGATTTTGTCATGGGGAAAGGTGGTCGTTTGAAGTATGTACGGAATTGTCAAGGTTTGTCTCCAAAACTATGACACAATCGGAATGTAATCATGCCTTTGACACCATTAAGATACTTTTCTGACTGCGAATCAACAAACAGTTCCAATCTGATTTGTGTTTTCTTTAGCGAGGGATGGGGGGTGGGGGGATCGGGTATGGGCATCTTCAACTTCAAAGGAACATAAATCCCAAATATCAAGTAAATGAAGTACAAACCTCAAGATGCCTTCTGGCTCAAATGGAGCATGGCACCAGGAAGGTGCATTGTCCAGCAGAGGCCCCTCATACGGAGAATTTGACGTGCAAGCCTGCAGTTCTTTCCAAGCGTGACAGATATGTCATCCCTGGAGTATATCGGATCAAAAAAGTCTAACAACTCCACAACAAATACAAGTCCTACACACTTTTTTAAGCACTTCTGAAGCAGAGAATTGAATTGTTATAGCGAAGTGGAAATTGAGGAAAACAACAGACATGCGTTGGCCAGGATCGACTGAAGGTCATGACATGTCAAATCATAGTTCAATTGACTAGTATAGAAGCTTTATATGCATGAATTGGACTCATAACCACTTAACCAGCACTCCTTTTTTAATCAACTGAAACCTGATACGGTTTTGGGACTAAGGCTTTGTTGTTGATGTTGTTGAGACCTGATACGGTTTTGTTAACTTAATGTAGGTTATATTATTTAATGTACACAGTGAATGTGCAGGTTAATCACTCACCTTAGATCTCCTCCATGCTGGATGATGATATAGGTGGTCAATTCCAAGTATTTGTCTATCGACAAATCCAACAGCATTACACGGAGGATTAAGTTTTCCTCTCACGCCACAGATCACCTGAGATGAATCATGCCAGGTTAGATATTGACAGCAGGGAGTTATATTCTCATCAGCGATCAAAGAGTTTATGGAATATAGCAAGGATAGAGACAGGAGAACAGGATTAAAATTCTTATGTCAGTGTTGTCATACTCTTCAAATACATGAGCAGATTATCAATTACAACAGAGAAATTCTAGCACCAAAGGAAAGAGGAAATATATATTTCAAATTGTAGGATCATTAACATAGCATGGAAGCCATGGATGTCCAAAGGAACCCATGCAAAAAAAAAAAAAAAAAAAGAGTAAAAGACAGACATGGATTATCTGATAAACTGAAGGAAATAATCAAATGAGAATAACTGCAAGGACACCAATGGTGTGGATCACGTAACAGGAGATGCCAACATATACACAATCGGGCTCTATACAAGTCAAGACAATTTGAGGTTTGGGGAGGCTGTTTTCAACTTAACCTAAAGGTCAGAGTGAAAAATGTTAAAAGAGAGACAGATAAATACAGTGGTATAGGCAATACCTAAACATCACAGAGTGAAAGAGTAAGAAGAACATTATTTTATAAGTCTATAGTAGTTGGCAAAATATATGTAGGGGATGGCTAACTGTGAAATGCTTCCCGAAATCAGCGCTCGAGGGATCCTGAACATCGAATTGCCAATCTGGGACATACACTCCATAGAGCACAGATAAGTAGATGATGAGGACACATGCCCCAACAACCCTACAAATTCCAAGTAAAAAAGGAGAGAACTTACTTCAGATAATCCCAAACATAAAACCAAGAGTTAAAAATTTAAATAATGGAAATATGGAGCAGACATATTTCCAATCTACCAACAGAAAGTGCTCACCATTGCCAAAAATATGTCTTGAATACAGAGAATCGCCCAAGTAACTGGCTCCTAGTTGAGGACGTTTTCGTAGTGATTTCTAAGAAGGATACAACCAGATATGCCAGAGCAATTCGCTGACAAAAGCCAAATTTGACATATCAAATCTCATTTCCTATGTCAACTCTGATTTTAATGGGAGTTATGTTGAGTTATGTCACCTGGAGAATTCCACACCATCTAATTTTCTTCATGTCAATTCCATATGTCAGTTTATCAGGAGCATGGGAGTACCCTCCTTATGATCAATGAAATTTGAACCATCAGCTCCTAACACTAACAAGGTAACCAAAAGTTCATAGATTGTTTGTGACTTCTCGATCTTACACCGAAATTCTTACCACTTATACGACTTCAAAAACTAAAGGAGTATTATTCGACATGTTATTACAGAAGAGAACTTCAGCAATAAGATTCTAGAATGATTGCATCACAAACACTATACATATAGGAAGACACCTAGGAAAAGACATATGAATCACGAGCTTATGCCAAACAGTTGAATAGTTGATAAACATAGCCTGCAAACTAACCTTGTAAAAGAATCCCCCAAAATAGAAGTTTGAGGGTCCTAAAGATCACTTTTCTGGCAGCCACAATACGGTCTGGGATCCTCTAACACATGGAGAGAAATTCAAACACGTAAATTATCAGCACAAAAGCATTACATGCCAGTATCAAGGGCAAGGAATATTAAACAAATCCAAGTACGTCACAGAAGTTAAACCTTAAGAGAAAGCGGAATTGCCATTCCGACAATGAACAAAAAGAATGGCATGACAAAATCAGCAAGGTTGCAACCATTCCATGGTGCATGTGCAATCATCGGCCATTCTCCTCCGGCATCATCAACCAAAATCATCAGCTGCGATGAAACATTTATTCCAATCACTAAAAACTTGGCTTTGTTATCTTGGTGCTTTTAGACACTGGAGTAATGTTAATGTTACATTGTTACATTTATTCCTTTCATTTCATAAGACAATTTTGACATACAATGGTATATATGCACAATTTCAATCTAACTTTTACAGTACAAAGGATGAACCCCCACCAAGTCAGCATCAATTCAAGTTCACCACCAACATGCCTAAACTCGAGGTCGAGGGAAAGCATGAAGCTTGCCGTGCAATGATTGCGTAAACAAGTTTAAAAACAGCCCATTTCCCTAACAGAAGAAGGGGAAAAACTTCTTCTTACAACCCCCCCCCATAATTTCACAATCATCTAACAAAAAAAAAAAAAAAAAAAAAAAACAACTTTCCTAAAGTGCAATTCTCAAGGTGAAATAAAAACATGGAGTATATACTATGAAAATTGAACAAAATTTAAAGTTAAACAGAAAGAAGGGAGAGAGAAGAAATACAGCAACAGTGAAGCCTCTGAAAATATCAAGAGAATCAACTCGTTTCTGCATGCCCTTTCTCTGCTTCTGGTCATCTTCCACACCCTTTTCTTCTGGGTTAGCTTCATCAACAATCAAGCTCTGATGGCGTCCGGCCTCCTCTTCTCTGATGTCAGCCATTCTCTCTCTATCTCTAGTCTACACTCTTTCCTAGGTAAGTAAGGGAAGTAGCAGACTAGAAGTGTTCCATTTTCGTTCTTTTGGTGTTGACTTCTTGTCATAATGTGCTGGCCACTGGCCTGTGCAAGTGTGCCGTGCTCCTTTTGGCAATTTGGGCGTAAAATTTACTCCCTAGGATGGTAACACAGTTTTTAAGAAAAACTAGTTTACTACTAGAATTATGCCCGAAATAAATTTTATCATTTTATTTGTTTGTGATCAAATTTTTTTATCAATAAATTTTATCATCTATAAAACTTTCATTTTCAATATAGATGATGTGATTTCAGCTCAAATAAATAATAAGGAAGATATATATAAAATAATAAAGTAAAGATGAAATCAATTAATAGTAAATATTGATTTTTTTTATAATTTATAATATAAAAATATTGTGAATTTTTTTATATGGAAAACCTCACACATATATATATTTTTTTTGTACAAAGGAGCAGCATAGCTGCAGGGATGGGGATATGAAGATTTGAACACGGGACAACCCCCAGGCAGGTTGAGTTCCTAACCACTAGGCCAACTTTGATCCTCTACAAACATCACTCATATATAACTATGGATTGAATGTCCATCTATACTCTTTACCATTAAAAAAAAAAAAATTCAATGAATTTTTTAAGTGAAAAATAAAGAGACATGCCACGTGGCATAACAGATGGTCTAACTGAAGTCGGTGATCGTGGTCGTTACCTCTAACACAACTTTTAATATATAGTATAAGATAAAATAAGGAATGACTTTCAAAGTTTGTGTAAAATTACACATAGGGTATCCCACATGCATTTTTAATAAACAAATAAGAGTATTTTGATCTTTATATGTACAAATAAGGAAAGATTTATGTAGCAAGTTTAAAGATTAACATCCCTAAATTGAAAGTAAGAAGTTTATAAACGAATACAGATTCACTGTTTCGTATAAACATCATAAATAATTAGTTACAGTTTCATTTTATTTTGAAAACTCGCAGTTTTATTGAAAAACCGAGCAAATATACTGAGAGACATAAAATACTACAAGTAGTCAATACAAGAACGCTGGCAAAACAAAGACTGCCACTTTAAAAATACAAATGTGGTCAGTTGGAATTGGAAACTAAACTGAATCAGATCTTTTTGTGGCTTCCTATCCAAACTTGGGGTTTCAAGTCTAGTTTACTTCTTCAGACCAATGTGGCAGGACAGAGTGGGTACTTCTATCATAGTGATTCAGACTTGATAACTGGTGAGGCTCGGCAAACCAAAGGTTCTGACATCTTGTAGTCACCCTTCGTATGAGAATCCAAGCCAACTGCGGGATAATATATCTGCTAACCATCTACTAGAGTCCGGGCTGTTGGTGACAAACATGCTTCAGTAATAAGGGAGCTGATTACGGCCTTACCAGCACATCAACAAAACATTATTGGATAGATTTTGCTCTTTAAAACCTGGACTTCACCATCGGGGCACCAAATATGGTCTGGAACCTGGGTCTTCCATATAATACGTGAAGGCGTTACACACTTATACGATCGGATGGAGTCAGACAAGGTACAGGATCTCCACCACCGGTAAGAAGAATAATCTGCATAACACAGGAGAAATTACGAGTACTACAGTTCTACTGCTTAAGATTAATTTTTCCAATATCAAATGAACAGCAACACCCCTTTCTCACAGTTTAAGTAGAAGGATAAAAAGAAAACTGCTATACATCCCGAATTCATGAAGCTTAACATCAACTCGAGTCTCATGGGGCAGGGCCATGGGAAGGCATTCTGGCACTGGCCTTGCCGGAAAAGAATATATGCATGTAATATTGTAATGTCTGAAGAACATACAAATCTAACAGACCACTTGAACTGAATAACACAGGCACCTCCGACAGCTCAAATCAGCCTACTCAAACAAGAAGGCAAGAGGAAAGTGGCATTACCGCATTATAGAATGTGTTCTACAGCAATTTTGAGTTTCAATCACAGAGAAATTACCATCAAGGCATCTGAGCGTCTAGCAAGTCACAAAAACATGCTTCATCAAGAGATGGCTTCCTCAGCCAAAATAATTTTATCACCATGAAAAGTGGTATGAGCAAAGTAGCTTTCTGGTCAGCATGTAAACCAATCCCAAATTTTATCCATCACACAAAGCGCTTCTACTCATGGCACCTCAAACAAGACTCACCAAGTGCACATAAGAAGTGACTTGGGTCTGTTCTCAAAAGTACATTGAGGAAACAACAACAACAACAACAACAACAACAACAACAACAAGAGGATTTTGGGTCGAATTAGAGAGAGATGCCATAAGGAGCGCATTTGTTTCAGATTTGGCTAAATTGCATCATTCCAGAGAAAGTGTTGTGCAAGGTTTGCATTATTGCAAACCATTTGTATTGTAAAACTGATGCTCCTCTTAAAGCACAAATTACCATACCCAAACAAGACAAGCAAGAGCAACGTTGATTATAATAATGTATTCTACAGCAATTTACAGGGCTCACACAAATTTCAAACACTGATAAATACCCTCGAGAATCTGAACATCAAACAAATTCTGCTCATAACAAAATATATTATCATCCAGAAAAGCAATAATAGTGGCCTAGTTTTACGGGACTCTGGCACTCTGAACTTTAGAAGCATACTATTCATTCAAGATTGCAACACATCACATATCAGGTATATTCAACAGAGTTTCAAGCTCCTAATACCCAAGTCAGCTTAAAGCTTTAAAAAGAAGGGCAAGAAGAATATGGATTAGAATGTGTTCTAATGCAACTATCAGTGTTCACACAAGTTTTAATCACTGAAAAACTACCCCTTAGACCTTCACATCCAAGGAAACACAAATTCATGCTCATCTCATGCAGGCATAGCTATTTTAGCCAAATAATTCCATGAAAAGTAAAACAAAATCTAAAGTTCGGACTTTCTTAGCCATCCCATTTCTCAAATATGTTGACTTTGTTTTTAAAAAAGCGGAGAGGTGTATAGCCCTCGTAAGAATGCAAGGTACAGTACACTGAACATCTGAAATAAAAATACTGCGGGTACGATTCTGCTAACATTCTCATGATATTAGAGTGGACTTCAGTTTTTTTTTTTTTTTTTTCAATGTTGCAACAAAGAAGAGAAGGGATAGAAAATGACCAAAAATACGTGTAAACGACTAAACAGTTATTATTTTCTAGCAACTTAAGAGATGATCTGTATAGACTCAATCAAGTAAACCTCCAGACCCCGAACAATAGACAACTAACTTTAGCCCAATGTCCCAGACTCTTGACACTTGAGTCTTGCCTATGGTAACACAAAAAGGAAAGCGGGTTGGTTTCTCGTGCATACAACCTACTCCGACGTTAAAAAATATACAGAAGTAGATTTTCCATGACCCAAAAATGAAACTTTGACGAGAATACGTTCAAGTGTCTGGCTACATATTCATTTAAGAAGCACGACCGAATAAGTGAGCTTTCTGGTCAGCGTGTAAAACCGATCTCAAGTTTATCAATCACAACAAAGCGCTTCGACTTATGGCACCTCATATAAGACTCACCAAGTGTACCTAAGAAGTGACTTGGGGTTTCTCAAAAAGAAGAGGAGAAAGAGAAGCATCAATAACAACAGCAACAACAATGGAAAGTGTGGGTGGAATCAGAGAGCGAGATGCCACAAGGAGCACATTTGTTTCAGATTTGGCTAAATTGCATCATCCCAGTATAATGGAGAGAAAATTAAGAGAGTCCATAATAAAATACGAGTGTGACAGTATTTTTAACTTAAAAGTAAAAAATTGACACCTGTAAATTTTGAAGTAAATTGAGCTATAATTGATCGATGTTTGAATTTAGCAGACTTCATCAGTTATCCCGAAAATTGGATATATTATTGCTTACTCTAGAGTTTAGACCACAAAAGGACATCCAAGGACTATTGAGCTATATCATTGCCTTACTTTACATTGAATATGATATTGAAAAACATCAGTTCCTCAAACGACAAAGAAGACATCTCAGTGAAATCATTCACAAAAGACACCATGCTGAATCTTTAAAACAGCAGCAATAGGACATATCATGGACTCATATGAGGGCTTAGATTAAGGAGGCGCGAGGCGCACCGAGGTGCTGAGGGGCTGTTGCGATGAGGCGCGAGGCGAAGGCACGCGCCTCATGCACACGAGGCGCACTCATTTAGTGAACAAAATTCTATTTTTCAAAACCATATTTTTGCAAAAATAACCCCTTTTTTTGTGTATTTAAAGAGGGCCAATGGGTAGAGAACTATAAACAAGGGATTAAGGGCAAAGGGAAGGGTAGAAATAAGGTTATAAGAGAAAGAAAAATCGAAATTGCACAGTTGTGCGCCTTGCATGCGCCTCATGCACACTTGTGCGCCTCAAGCTTCTAAAGCGATCCCAGCTGCTTTTTTAAACTAAGTATGAGGGGATGCTTGTATGGAGGAACGGAAGGGGAACTAGGAAGACACACCCTTTTCGACGAAAGAAGTTCAAGAAAAATATCCATAATCCAGTGTAAAATCATATTATAACAATAACAAAAGATGTCAAAAAAAAAAAAAAAAAAAAAAAAAAAAAAAAAAAAAAAAAAAAAAAAAAAAAAAAAAAAAAAAAAAAAAAAGGAAAAGAAGAAAAAAAAAATCATTATACAACCAAACTTTAAGGAGATTGAGATAGCAAGGTACATTAAAGCACACACCCCAGAAAAACAAAGTCACTTAAATGAATCAAGGCAATATTAATCTGTAATGGTACAGCACATGAGTCTATATATAAAAAAATGTAAAATCTGTAAATGTTAAGAATATAGAATTAGTACTAAGAGACAAGAAATTACAAGAAGAAAGTAAGAAAGCCAATATGGGAATAAAGTGGACCATTGACAAACCAACAAAGAATTACAATTTCAAAGCCGAAATAGCTTCTGGTTTAAAATCAACTCTCAGACCCAACACTCTCCTCACCTCT
>JBBYHQ010000006.1:13607314-13624228 GCA_038382645.1 Spergularia azorica | reverse complement strand
GTTCAAGAAAAAGATCCATAATCCAGTGGAAAATCAGATTATAACAAGAAAAAAAGATTTCAAAAAAAAAAAAAAAAAAAAAAAAAAAAAAAAAGAAAAAGAAACACAAAAAACCAAACAAACAAACAAAAGATGAATGAAGAAGGATGTACAGAATATTCACATCCATTACACTGCATCAAATTTAGCTCACACGGCTATCTGGTCAGCATCAGAACCTCAAATTTACTCAATCACAAAAGTACACTTCCACTTATGGAACTTACATTAAAGATCCATAATGTACACTACAGAGAAGACAGCATGTAATTTGACCGCTTCATGCTAAAACATAATTCAATTTCTTTCAGTACAACTTCATGCTCACACTGATGAGCTTAGAACAAAGTGCCACAAGGGGGCACATAATTATCAGATTCTAATATACATCATCCCAGAAGAATTAGAGGGAGAAGGTGATCTACTTTAAACCCTCAGAAATATTAAAATGTCCAACCGCTTATTTGGTGGTTCTATGCAATAATCCATCAAAATGACAAGGAGGTTTATATCCAGAACAAGGGTAGAATAAGAAAATATTTGGAGAGGCACTATGCAACAGATCATTTTGCACATGTTGATCAAATATAATGAAAAAAAATAATATCAGGATCAACTAACACAACTATGTAAACTTGCATGGGCAAGAAACCAAAAAAGGAAAAGATTCATCCCTGAATTTAAAATGATTCATATGTACCTCAAGCCAATCTGTCACTGGAAGACTGGAACGGTGTCCAAATAAGTCCTATGCACTGTTCTCCATAAGCCATCCTCGTCCTATGGTAAAATCTGTCCGCGAACCTGAGATAACAGCAAGCACAACAAAACATCAGAACCCCAAAATTTACACTGCTTGTATTTGTTGCCTAGAAAAAGAGTCAAAGACCAAATACGTGGATTACAAAGACGAACTGAACATGTATATAGAGTTATAGACTACGCTATCGTGGTCTTGGAATATTTATTTATTTTTTTTAATTTGTCACAGCATGAGCTTGTGGTCAAGACAACAATTTGACAACTTAAGCAAATTACAAACAAACACAAATCTGTACTGAAAGAAAAACAATAAGCAGGTGTAAATACATGTCAAGTCCTTTGTAGTTAAGTGAGATATAGATCAGAACACCTCGTGACCCTCAAACCTCTATGGCAAAGCATTACCCGCTATCATCCACTAATTTTAATATATCCTCTTCAAGCAACATAACAATAAGTTAAGAATCTTAAGATAGGAAATTTCTAGTTCCTTTTCTATGCAATCCACTTTTCTCTATTCTAATTCCATCAGTCTGGTGAAAATGACTGTTGAATACACACAATATAGATGTACACAAAAATCTGATTCTACAACAACAACCTCCAATACTTCTCAAATTTAACCCCCAAAACAAGGGGAATAGTAATTACAAAAAATGACAACATCAATAACATGCAGTCCAACAATAAGTGCCTCACCTGCAAGCTGAAGCCTCTTCAGTCTTAAATTTATATGCAATAATCTTTCATATATTGAGACTCTCTATCTTTGATGGTTTACACTTCAAAAATAACCATTAACTAGCTCAGAAGTGCCATCCATTGGCACGCCAATATCTCCTGGCATTTTCACTGGTACAAGCATGTTTGATCTTCAGAAATAATTTATAAGCTGTGTCTGATTTATCCGAAGCCAGCAGTTTGTTGTTAAGTTTGCTATACATGAGCTTGCTAGGACAAAATCCCTTACGAAGAGCCTCTTCCATAACAAACACAGCAGTGTCAAGTTGTCCATTGTTGCACAATCCATTAACAACATACTCATAGACATCCATTTCAGAAGAATGCCCACTCTCTTGCATCTCATTCCACACATCCAAGAGCATTCCACATTTACCAAACCGAGAAAGCCGCATAAGTAACAGCTTATAAGCAGTTGGTGATAATTCACAACCAAATTTCCTAGCACTTTTATAAAGCATCATGGCAGCATGCGGAGGGCCATAGCTACACAATGGCTCAATGAAAGAGGTTATAACCCCAGGGGTCGGAATAATTCCTTGATGCAACATCTTATCAAACATTTCAAGTGCATCAGCCACTTTTCGGGCCTTTAGCAGACCACCAATTATTTTTCCGTATGTATCCATGTAAGGCTCACAGTTATTTCTCAACATTTCTTCATAATACTTCATACCTTCACCAAAATTCCCCACAAAGACATAATTACCAATCACTGCATTATAAACTCTTGCATCAGGACGACACCCTTGACCTTCCATGCTTTCAAAAATCTTAACAGCATCATCTAACTGACCAGCTCTACCTAAACCCTCAATAATACAACTATAAGTCATACAATCAGCACAAAACCCATCCTCCACCATTGCCTTCAAACACTTCTCCATCTCAACAACCCTACCTAACCTCGCCCACCCACCAATAACCACATTATAACTAACACTATCAAACACCACATCCCCCTTCATCGAGTTCAGCAACGAATGCGCACTTCCAACATGAGCCCGCTTACACAAACACCTCAACAACACATTAAACGCCTCAGTATCACATTTCATCCCAAACTCTTCCAACTCCCCAAACAACCCCACCGCTCTCGACACACGACGAGCCCTAACTAAACTATCCATCACAATCATTAGTGTATCACAATTTGGAGAAACCCCCTCAACCGACATCTCCCGAAACTTCTTCACCATAATATCAAACATCTTCCTCCTCCCCAATGCCTTAAGAACAACATTATACACCCTCAAATCTCTACCAACCCCAGATTGCTTAACCACCCAATCAAAAAAATTAACCATAGCTTCCCCGCCAAAACCCCATTTATCTAAAACCCTAGAAATAACATCAATGTTAACTTCTCCACCATCTAAAGCAGCATCTAATGCATTTTCAATTGCAGCTAAACCCTTAAGTTTCTGGATAAAAACCCCTCTTAACTTATCTTCTAAAGGAAGATACCCATCAGGAGAAGGCTTAATTAGGGTTTGGTTTTCGATTGGGGGTGAAATCGAATTGGGCGAGTACAACTTAGGTATTTTCGTATGACGAATTGGTAACAAATTAGAGAGTTCATTTAATATTTGGGACTCGTCAACATTAGGGTTAGGGTTAGGGTTTGAATTAATTTGGGAATTAATCAACTCATATGATAAATGTTCCCCTAATTCCTGATGATTTGAGGAAGATTCGAAGGTAGAAAATGGGGAAAAGGGGGAAGGAGAGAGGAGAGAGGAGAGAGAAAATGGGGTACCTGGAAAGTTTGAAGGATGATATGAATCTTCGAGAAGAAGCTGCCATTGAAGAGCAGAGCGAAACTTAATGTGTAGTACTCATTTTCGGCGGAAAAGCTTCTCCGTCACGTTTTTGTTAGGAGGTTGAGAATTATATGGGGCGGAACCCTAATGTAAAGGGGGTTGGTCCATGGAAATCTAGAGGCGCAGTTTAGGTCACTCACTTGTGGGTCGATGGGGGTCCCTCTATTATACTCATTAGACATCGCTGTTTTGGGTTTCGTTACTGCAGCCACGTAATAAAAGTTTTGATATATTTTTAATCGTTTTGATAGGGTACACAACTCATGCAATTGATGCATAAGTAATGATGGATTGATTGTAGTATTGATAACAAGGCGGGAATTTGATTGTTTGCATAAGAATGATGTGATAGTTGCATAAGTAGTGATGATTTACTAGTAATGGTCGGATTTCGATTTTAGTTATTATCAGGCTTCGGACACTTGCAATGACCAATAAATGGACATAACGATGAAGTAGGAGTGTAGGACGTATACCATGGAGGAAACATAGTAGTTGCCTGAAGCCTGAAGGCCTGAAGTTGTATGCCAATGTATACAGCATACGCAGATTCTAAGCCACTGTGAGTGCTGATGACCTGATGTCGATTTGTACCAAAGACGCAGGAAAGAATAGAACTACATGAAAGTATCATTCGACAAGGTTAACTACTTGTGGAATCATATTGAATATTTGACGATACATCAATCCACTGATTCATGTCTTAGCAAGCACACATAGGTTCGACAAAGTTTGAATTTGATAAACACATGGCACTCAATCTATTCACTATACACCGATACAAGTGATGTCAAAATTGAAAAGTCGTAAAAGCAGTTTCATCAAATAGTTGATGAATCTTTCAGACAGCATTTGATGAAACTTTGAGACAAAAATTAGGCTACGTGCGAGGGAGATGTAACTAAAAACTGAAGTCATTCACAATAGCTGGGGACTCAACTGATATATACTGCAGGCTCGGCCTTCAAGCTGCTCACTTTCCAATGCCAAGTTCCTTCGAGATGTCTCTTGTCAAGCTGAATTGCATGGTGTTGTGCCAAGGGAACAGTGTTCGTGTAACTGGCAGCTTCCGCCGAAGATCCTAACATCACAGTTGCACGTGAGATGGGTACACAAAAAAACAGGATGAATGCAACATTGTCAAGTAGTAACTCTTACAATTGGCGTACAAGTTTTAGATGATGATTCACGGCCTTCACTATTAGTTATTTTATAGAGGGGCTAATGACCAAGTTGAAAAATATAAGCAGGGTGAATGCATCAAGTCCTTCAGTAGTAGCCACTAGCCAGACTAGCAACATGTCAAATTGATAACCTTGAAAGAGAATGTACCTTGAAAGTGGTGTGCGGCAGATTTAGATAGGATGCCTGGAAATGAAAATAATTAAGAACAATAAATTAACCGACAGAGCTTACTGGAAAAGTTTAAAAAACTTAAAAGGGGGACAGAGGTCTGCCCAGGTATGACAGGGACGCAGCAATCGGAGAATCTGTTTGGTTCAACATTGAAGAGATTTACACAAACTCCTTTGCGATGCTATCTTTAATATGTACGATGCTAATAAACCATTACTATTGTTGATTTGTTTCCAGTTCTCGTTCCAGTTCTAACTAGCTGCTAGCAGTTAAAACTATATTACCTCAAGAGATCCTAAGTATTCTGTTTCATGCTGCCGTATGATGTTAGCTATTGCAATGGCTGAGTCTTCTGCGGACTGCAACACAAACAACATTTCAGACATGATGATAATGCTGAGAAGTGAGAACGCAAAAGAAATTCAGACATGCCAACTCATATTTAATCCCACAATACACTTAATAGTTGTCCCTTTGAGGATGCAGGTGTTTCAAAACATTTTAATTTCATTGGAGGAGACTAAACCAGCATGAGATTTACAATCTATCAGTGCAACAGTGAAAAATTGGAGTATTGGAGCTACATGTGACACTATGGCACAACAGACTACTAAAGGAAAACAAAGGTGGGAAATATACAGCTAAGTTTACAAAATCATACCCCATTTAATTTTGAAAAGCCGGCATAATCAACATAAAACTGTACAAGTCTCGATAAAAAACAAACACACACAGGGTGGTCGACTTCATCTACCTGAAGTAGAGTGGAATCTTTGCATTCATGATTTGCATCTAACTGCACGTTGCCTTCCTCAAAGTAATGAGCCCCTACCTAGCCAAGCAAACGTAATGATAAATGAACAGAGCAAGCTAAATAAACCGGTAATAAGTTAAGGTTTCAACCGATTCATACTCTTTCTGAAATACAACTCCATGATGTAATTTACCTGTAATTTTCCTTTAATTTCCACCATCTGATCCTCATCATTGTACTCAATATTCCATATAGATCTCCAATTGCCATTGCTGAGCAATACACCAACAAAATACGAAAGAATATTTTAGTGAATACAAGGCGCATGAAATACATTTGACATGGTACTACAGCACAAGAAATCCAAATCATAAAAAAGCATTCTGGCAAAAAGGAACTTTCATTTAAGGAAACGATTACATATTGACAATAGTTATGTAGCGAGCAATGAAGTCTCCCCTAGTGACATCCTAAGATTCTAAAAAGAAAGCCATTGTAAAATAAGTGATCCCTAAAGAGTCTAGAAACTGTAGCTGCTTCTCCTAAACTTGGTGCCCAGAGTAGTGAACTTTCACTTATCAGGTCTTGGGTTGTAAAGCGTCAAAGCTTCAACTGAGAATCTCAAAAACTCAGCGCCGTCTCACTTTTTAGACTGTCTAATCAAAATTATAGTAAAACTCTGAAAATCGATGTTCTGGGCAATACGACAAGCATACACATCACATACATACAACTATACAAGAGTATACAGGGGCAAAACTTGAGGAGACTAACACATAAATACAACTTTTAGGGGAATGCAAGAATTGATGAACCTACCAGAAATTTTGGGGACTGAGCTTGGCAGCAGAAATCACTACAACAAACTCAAAAATGGACCCTGGTTCGTCAACATCTTTTCCCGTGACACAGTAAACTGCACACACACCTTTTGGATAAGCTTCACCAACATATTTCATAATTTCAGCATCCAAGGCACATCTGCAATAGAAGATTGCATGACAAATCAAGAAGAGAGAAGACAATGCAAAAACGAGGAAACAAGTTGACATTCACAGAACTCAACCCCCCCAGATGATGAGGATATGCAGAATCTGGTCATACCCACAAGAAACAGGATCAAAGTGACAAAGCTCTTAAGAAGAGCTCTAATAGTTTCATAGTTCGTTAAATGGCAAAACATAATCGTTTAAGATATCTGGTTTGGAGATGTGATTTAACCAGAAGTTATTGACCATAATAGCTCAAAGAAACGGGACAAACAAATAAGGTTATACACACCTGAATTCCTCAATATAGGAAGATGGAAGTTCCTCATCACTAGCTGGTCTGGCATCTGTACAAACCTGAACCAGTTTAGCATGTCATTAATAGTCATATATGGCGTCCGAACTTCAGTACATTAAGTGGACGTATTTTTACAATCTCTGTGAATAACCACCAGTTAGATTTATGCTTTTTGCAAACTACTTTGTAAAGAAATATTGAAGACAGTGACCTTTCGAAAGCATTAGGTTGTTATTAACCACCTTTAGAAACATAAGCTTAAAGTTGAGCTATATTTGATCAGTATTTGGGATAAGTGAAACTATACGGTAACATAATATCATTAGAAATGAGAGACAAATCAATCATAGCTCAATATAAGTCAAATATCTCCGAAATGAGGCTGTTTGCAACAAACTATTTCAGAAGGTCATGGTAAAAAAAGGGTAAAGGCTGCTTGCAATTGCAACCTACATGTTTAAAAGATTATGGTTGTATTCCCATGTATCATCCGAAAGCAGATACATCAGAGGGTAAATACACAAATATGCATAAATCAGTTCGGGGAAATAATTAACTACCAGCTAGCCAATTTTCATTAATAATATCGTATCTCATATAGAATTTAGCACAACTAAGTCACACCCAAACCCCTTCCCTTGGACGGGGAAAGAAAGAATGAATAAAGAGAGATCTGATCCTCCTATTAATAAACAAGATATGTTCAAGACCGGGCTCACAAGTTTCACATCAGAAAGGAACACATAGTTTTTTTTTTTTTTGAGGAAAGAAAGGACCACATAGTTGGGTACATATTAGTCATGGTAAAGCGCCTTTTATCGCTATGGTAAAAACTCATGTAACAAACCTCATCCCCTGATTTACATCTGTTTTGTTTGGTTTCTTCAATTATTTACTATTGTTTACTACACGGTGCTGGCGCAGATAACACAGTGGTTATCAACATATGTCGACTCCTAGATAATTTCCAGAGAATTAACACGCTTGAGTATGAGTTCATAGCTAACCTTTGACAGAACAATTCAGAAGATAAATATAGACAAACACATTGTATATTGATGGTGGCATAACCTACTTGCTTTAAATGATCAACAATACCGACTTGAGTAGTTCTAGGATCAAGGTACTGATTCTTAGCAACCTCACTGAACGATGTCACAATCACCTGCAAGGATAAATAGGAGTTCATAATCTATAAAAATTTAAGTACCTAAACGCAGAGCAAAAGGAATATGCACTGAAACATGATTGACATAGAGGACAGTAGAAATATAAACTATCACCATTTCGACAAGCTATACACTAGAAGAAGATTAGGAACCTCGGCAACAAATAAACTTTAGGAGTCAATGCCTAAACCTTTAAACTTTCTCGCTATAACAGAAGAAACAAAAAGCTAATTTCGCGTCTTCAAACTCCGGAAATAATCCAATTAACATCTCAGAAATACCATCACCCCATCCAATTACAAAATGTCTACTGACGTACTCAACGAATTCATTTCACCAACTGCTCATCCGCAGGTGGTTCTACACAAGATGACACAACAAGAAACAATTATAGAAATATCCTAATTCCAAAACATCCACCATTCAAAGAATAAGAATGAGGAACCTGAACGAAATGTTACATTTTAGTAGTAAACGAATAAATAGCTAAATGTATCGGAAACCATATCAAAACTAGGAAAGTCTCTCACAAGCCACATCGTTAAAATTGAAAAAACAATCCAACTCCACCTTCTGCAACTCTGCTGTCTTTACCAACACCTTTCATATCTCTGATAGTATGTAACTGAGATTACTTCCTTAAAAAGTGCTTACTGCTTAGCCTTTGATCTTAGTCATTGTACTATCCAAGATTTCAAACTTAGCTCAAAAGGTCAACAACCAATCAGATTTCCATAGTTTACAAAAGTTAATTTCACTTGTTCAAACTCTCGTTTTCTATAATCAACACATCCGGATTTATCATAAAACAATAAAACATCGACATTATCCTGATTTCTCAAAAGCTCCAAAACTATTAAGTGCTTTGTGATTATTTCCCTAATTGTCCGTCAATGGACCACACTAAGCAAGATTTCAACCTCGGCTCAAGCGGTTAACAATCAAAATCAGCTCAATTTTAATTCAAGCCAATTAATCATAGTCCTCATGTCCGGAAAAAAATCAACATTGTTCCACACACTAATTTCCAGCAATAATTCACAATGCAGCCAAAAATCGATACATAATCAATCATAATCATCAATCATAAACCCTAAAAACCACTGATCAGCTAAAAAAACAATCACCAAAATCAAACGAAACGAAACAAATGAAAGACGACAGGCAACGAAAAACCGAGGCGAAAGAAGACGAATTACATCACCACTCCTATCAGGAAGCTCAAGACATATCATGTGACACTTGTTGTACTCCGGAAACGCCTCCTTTGCCGCCCAATTATACACATTTTCATCCTTCAATATCGCCTTCAAATCTTTACTCAACAAAAAAATAATTAAACTTCAACAAATCAAATCACCGATAAGAAGTATTCCACATTATAACATAAAAAAAAGCCTAAATTAATCGCGTATAAAATCAAATAATGAAGAAAAAACGGTCCAAAAATAGCAACAAAAAAAAAAAAACAGAATGTCGTGAGAAAGAAGGAACCTTTGGCGACGTATTGGATTTCGCCGGCGGGAGAGTTGAGGAGGAACCATTTGGCAATTTCGAGCTTTTGGCTGTCGTTGAGTTGGGAGACTGAGTCGTCTTCGTCTGACGCCATTGATGGATGAACTGAGCTTTCTCTCTCTTCTAATTTTTGTTTATTTATTTATTTTGGTTTTGGTGAGAGAGGGCCAGAGGGGGGTGTGTCGTCAGTTTGAAGTTTTGTGAAATGTACGAAGAGGAGTAGATGGAAGAGTGAGTGAGGAACGTGGTTTGAAATGATTTCAGCGTAGGATTAGCGAAAAGGTTTGGGAGTCCCATGAAGATTAATTATTGTGGGGGAGGGGGGGAGACTTAACTAGGATGAAGCTTTATTGACCGTTTCCAAATCTAACCAATTACATAACATGAAAAGTGCCGTTTCCGAATTCTAACCAATTACGTAACGGGAAAAGTGCATTTGAATATTTGATTTGTATATGGCGTGCAATAGGTATGAGCTGAATTTTAGATTCAAGATGATTATGATCATAATATGCGTGGTAGAGCTATTTGAAATAGTTCTCTCGTTTTGGGCCTCGTAAATAGTTATTCGAGCCATTAGCTTAAGCGTGCTTCAATTTGAAATGAATCCAGATCAGACATGTTCCTAACATTAGCGTAATTTTGGCTACAATTCAATTTCAAATTAGATGCACTCGAATCATACACTGGCCATAATAATTTTATAGTTTATAATCAAGTACTCAAGTAGCGGGGACTGTTAAATGACCAAAGCTGTATCTTGTATGAGATCCATAATCATATGAATGTCAACTGTCATTAGTGATTTCTAAAGTTAACATCTGAGTCTCTGATATACCATCTTCCCGCTTATAAGTGGGCATCTGAGGCTGTTCAGGGAAGTACATAACTTAAAGGGCACCTATCTGCAACTACAAATTATTGTGCCGCTGAAGACAGTTGAAAAAAGCCGACTGTATGTTACAGATAGTGGCAAACGCACAGAGGCGAACACTAACCTGTTATTTGCAAAGAAAAAGTCCTTTTACACCGAAACATCTCTCACTTCATCGCCTTCCTGATTTCTTGGGGCGAAGACTGCAGAGGGGATCGAGACCAAAATCCACTGTCTCATTAGCAGGAAAATTGAAGAAGGGTTTATGTGGAGGGGTCGGTATTCACTGTACAGTATTTGATCTCTTAGGACTCCGGTTTATGCAGATGCAACAGATGGTACACTCCAGTTGAAATGGCCAAACTCCAAATCCAGTAAAACAGCAACACTGCCAAAATTGTGCTAGCCGTTCTCTGGTAGAGATTGCTGATTAGATTAGACTCAACACTGTATGTTAAGATTAACACAACTGCACTGATCTACCCAAGCTCGCTTCTAGCATTTGCTTCCACGCCCCCAAGGAGCTTGATTGCTGATATTGACCCGGCAGATCCTGCCTATTTTGCCACAAACCTCTAGCTGCAAAACTCATAAGCTCCACAGGGTTTACAGATCTCTTTACTCTTGACAACATGCCACCATCATCAGCTACCTGAGTCATCTTATTCTGATTTGAAACAGACACCTCTTGATGTGAAGTTACAACTTCCACGTCCTGCCTATCCTGTTCTGCTAGCGTAGATTCATCCCCAGAAATTACATGGTTATCCATGCCAAATAATTCCCAATCAATATACTGTAAGATCTCTGCTGCGCGATGCATACTTGGCTGAGAAATTTCTTGCGTTCGATGACGTTGCTCAAGAGCCAAATTATCAACTTGCACTTTCATTTGCTGTAGCCGTTGGCCTATCCTTGAAGATACAGCCTCATACAAGTCCCCTCTTGATGCAAATTCAGTTCCTTCACCACTTAGCAGATCATCAAATTCCACCGGATCACCAATGAGCACTGTCACCTACATAAAGCATCAAAGTGAGTCACAAGAGAAACGGGTCGATGGCATTATAAAGTTACTTATGAACCGCCTGTCAAACATATACAATTCACAGTATTGCACCAATCTATGTTAACCTGACTCGGATCCAAATATCCGACACGGGTACGTGTCCAAGTGTCGGACGACTCTTATTTTTGGCCTAAAATGAAGGATCCAAGTGTCGTACGTACCCATGTCCGACAGTCCGAGTGTCGAGTATCCGACACGGGTACATGAGGTAATATGAAGAGTCGGGGTAACAGAGGCCCAATCAAGTTCTACAGAAGCGTTAAATAATACCAAGGGCAGAGCTTAAAGTCCAACTTACAGTCTTGCCAATCCTTGGAAGGTTGGCACCAATGGGCATTATATCTTGCATTCCAGTATGCACAAATGGGACAACCATTGGAATATTATCGGCATCCATCACCAACCTGACATACAAAACCAAATCAGGACCAGCTGATGGGGGCCCTGCAGAAGAAAGACTGTGCCCTAGCAGTCTTGCACTGACAGAGCAGGAAAATAAGGAAAGCAGGAAAGAATAAAATATGAGTAAAAGTGATTAACCCCAGACACTTGCAGCTTCTCTGTCTTGGAGAATAACTCGAATACTTGAACTCATAATAGGTACTCTATATCCATATATTCTTACTTCTTTTATTAACTAGATCTCCACTATCCAAATTCCAGAATCAGCTCAAGTGCTCCTTACGAAGATCACAAAAATCACACCGCACCTTGGCCTAAGTGTCCTTACTCAATGGGTTACGGAGTTTTCATGTTTCACCTTAGGCTTTGCAAGTTCATATCCAAATCGTGACAAAGTCTTATTGGGTAAAGAAGGAGGTCACAACATAAAAGGATGGTTGGGAACAACAGAACACACCTGGGCTGAGAATTCCTACGATTAGCTTATTAGCTAGCTCGCTGTGTTGGCTATATCGACACAACTTGTCATCTGCCAAAACTAAGCGAAGGAAACAATAAACAAAGGGGAGAGGACATCATCATGTTTATCAGACCTTTCACACAATATAATTCTAAGATAGGAAGGTAATTGTCCTCCTATAAATCGCACCTGGCCTCCTTATGTTCGAAAGACTTCCCTCAGGCCTCAGCACAATACTCAGTAGTCTTACAACAGCCACCAGGGTATGACAACTCTACCAATCTAAAGAACATTATCATCTATTAGAATTTACTTATCCAGATGGTTAGATGGTTACTTGAGGCGAAATTTCAGTAATTACCCTTACATCTGAACAAGTTAGCCTTCTAGGACAAGAATATTGTTTGCTTTCGAGATGGAAAAAACTGCAGACGAGCAAGGATACACAAGAATAGTAGTTTGGATTCTGACCTCCCAACGCCCTTTTTGGCTGACCCAACAGTCTTTCCCCCATCTCGCGAACGACTACCTTCAGGGAAGATGTGTACCCAACCACCATTGTTTAATTTGGAAATAGCAATGTCCAACCCCTGAAAAAAAAAATACATATGAAATGCGGTAAAAATTTGACGTGTTCCCTGCCACCATCACTACTAACCATATAATGACATATAGAAGAATATAATGCGAATCTAAATTACCTTCTGATAAATCCCATCACCTCGTGAAACAGGCAACACCTTTACGGATCGGAAAAAAGCAGAAGTGGCCGGATTTTTAAAGCATCTGTCAGATGCGCAAAGGGTCCATCTCAAGTTTTGCGCATCCATGAGAACACGTGGCGGCAGTAAAGGGGCAATAACAAGTGGATCGTCGATTGAAGCAACATGATTGCTAACCTGCAACCTTCCAGCAGTTAGAAGGTTATATCACTCACAAAAATCACTGCTTTAGTTGACACCTTGCCATCTCAAACAAAGGTAGACAGAAACACCTGAATCTAGGGTTTATAACCTCCTAAGATACTAAGGCTATGATGGCATGATGCAATCATGATTTGTATGGGATTGATCCTACAGGTAAAGAAAAGTAGGAGAATTGAGAGAGAATACAGTCCAGTAGGGGAGTGATAGATAACTTCTATCAGACTAGAAAGCAATCATATAATTAGATGTATCCAATTACACTCTTACATACTCCCTTCCCTCTATTTCTCTCCAGGGCATACATTACATTACCTTTGCAGGCACATGACAGACATCCTACACATTACATACCTCTAGTTCAATGGTTATCGCATAAAGACGCAAGTGAGTTTTTAAGTTATATATTAATGATTTGCTAATTAGGCAAATACAACTTTAGAAAACCAACACACGTAATTAGAATGATACTCAACTAGACTACATATCACTTCTACTAAAAGATGATAGCACAAAAGGCAATTCACAGACTAAAAGATTCAAAGAAAAGAGCTACGACAAGAGATTCAGATAACAGAATTGGCAACACATAGATTAACATACCGTCACTAAAGGCTTGTCTTTGGATTTTTGTTTTAAAACATCAACTAATTTTTCCGCGCCATATACCTGTCATTGGTAGATATCAGATCGATATTAGTTTGGCAACCGAAAAACAATAGAAATATACTCCTATAAAGCCAACAATAGCCAAACTACCTGGACACGATTCAAGCCGTGCATAAACACATGACAAACATTCCCAAGGATGGGTACAGTCACAGCTTGAACAGCACGAGTTATTACAGACTCTTCTTCAGCATAGATCTGCTGCTTAACTACATCCATTGAAAACATTCAAAAAATCCTGTTAGTGACACTCAATCCCCATTTCGACATAAACAAAACGTCTCATCTTTCATATCATGATATCCTACTAACATTCTTAATAACAGCATTCACACAAGTTCGAATGACTGAAAACATGAACGAATAGACGACAGTGAGAAAAGATCCAAACTTTCAAGTTCAAACAGCTGATCAAACATCCAGTCATCATTCGAATTTATCAAAGACCCCCAAAAACACAGTGAAGAAAAGAAGGCTCATCCTTAACAAATATAAACAATGCTTTGAAACTCTATAAGCTAGTCCAAATGTTCGAAATGTTCAAGGACTCCAAGCTCAAAACATCCTTCAAATTACAGATCAAACATAATGCAAGAACTAAGAATACAGCTTGAGCCTCATAGAACCTTCCAAAATATCCACAACGACATCAGAACTAATTAATCTCAATCTCATGCCATCCTACTACGTCCAATAAAAACATATGAATGACCATATGAGTGACTCTATATCCCCATTTCAACTTAAAAGAAACATCACATCTTGTACATCACGTTATTCCACTCGAAACCTAAACATTCTCTAATTCAGCATCACCAAATGGTCATCACTGAGAAAAGATCCAAACTTTCAAGCTCAAAAGCTAATCCAACCCCCACTAATCATTCGAACATATCAAATGCCTCTCATTAAACACAATGAAGAACAAATCATGCCGGAAAACACAGAACCCAAGAGGTCCAGTGAGAAAAGATCCAGACTTTCAAGCTCAAACACTAATCCAACCTCCACTCATCATCCCAACATATCAAATAACCCCCCAATAAATCAAGGTGACGAATAAGCACGCTGAAAACCGCGATATCCCGGGAAGTCCAAGGGTATACAGCCTCGTCCTTTAACTAATAGCGACGCCGAATCGAAACTCTAAGCTAGTCCAAATGCCAACAACACAACATCCTTCATAACATTGCACTAACATATAATTTATACATACATAAATAATGAGCCTATAAATTCATCAAAAATTCCAGAAAATCAGAACTACTACTACTTAATTCTCAATTCTAATTTCATTAAACATCACATTAATCCTAACAACAAAACATAATCATACCTGTAAAACAAATACTAATCAAATCATCAATTAAAAAATAGATATCAACATTGATAGAATAAAAAATAATCAAATCAAATTAAAAATTAAAATCACAAAGAAAATAAAACAAATCACCTCGCTTAATACGAGAAATCGCGGCGGAGGAGGAAGAAGTAGCAGAAGAAAGAGACTTCTTCCGGAAGTCACGTACGCGATCAAGCCACCTATTCATAATATAAGAGTAGTTACCATCTCCGGCAGCGGAGGAGGAGGAGGAGGAGGAATGAGAGTTACGGCGGGTGTAAAGGTGGCGATCGACGGCAACACGGAGACGGCGGCGGAGTTGGAAATGTAAGTAGCGTGAATTCGCCTTTAATATGTCGCCTCTTTCAAGCCATTGGTGATAGTACTTTCGGTATTGGTTTCCCACCATTGTTGTTCGAGGAGAGAGAAAATTCAAGGTCTGCTCTCTTTTTTTTTTTTTTTATTTGAGGAGAGAGAGAGGAGAAAGTGTACTAACTTGCGCAGGGGGTTTTGTTGATGTGCGTAAAGCGTACGTTAGTGGAGTTTTTCTTAGATATTTTTGATTTTGGATAATGTGGGGTTTTAGGTGAGTCACGTGGTTATTAGTGGATCGTGACGCGTGCGTGGCGCTTTGGTTTACAATTATTTTTCTTTTTTTTTTCATGTGGTGTTTCCGCGTGATATCCTTATTCTACAAACTAATATAATTTGGTGTCCCCGAATTTTGCATTTAGACATTTGATGCTCCCAATTTTTCATTTTCTTAACACATTGATATAGGAGGTGAGTCTATGGTGGTGATTTCAGTAAAGCTTGAGCATGGAAGAATGGAAGGGTGGTTTTGAGCGTGTGCAACGGATTTGGGAAGCCATGACCTCAAAAGGAGTTAGGGTCCGTTTGGCCAACCTTTAACTTCTCTGGAAGTGTTTCTAAGAAATAGTTTTAGAGAAACTGTTTCTAGAAAAATTATTAGGTGTTCGGTAAATTTATTTTAGAAGTGCTTCTAAGAATCAGAAACACTTTCAGAAGTGTTTGGCCAAGTCTTGAAAATAAAATGGAAAATAATAATAATAAAAAACAATACAAATAAAATTTATCCAGAATCATCCCAACCCAACTTTTTCTCTCTCCTATACCCTTCGCCCACCCCTATCAGCCGCAACACCACCGCCGGCCATCACCCAAACCCACCATTACTGCGACGTTCACCACATTTCGGCCGACAACACGTCGATCCAACCGCCTACGCCATCAACGTCCGCCATGGTCAAGCCCTTCCTTCTCCACGCACGATTCTCTCTCCTCTCGAAACTTCCCTTTTCTACCTTCTTTCTCACTGAAACCTAGCCCCCTCCACACGAAAACCACCTCTCACGCCTCCTCCGACCTTCTAGTAGGCATTGTTGGCCGTGGGTGGGAAAAATTTGAGGAGAGAGAAAATTAAAAAGAGAAAGAGCGAACAGTGTGGCGGCTTGCGGGGAGGGAGAAGTGGTGGACGGCGGCTTAATGCCTTTTAGTGATGAGATCTGAGGGCTAGCTGTGTTGGTAGTGGGGAACACCGATGACGGTGACCGGTGGTAGGTGAGGCGGGTTGGGTGGGAGTGGGGAGGAGAGAGAATCTAATATCTAATCTAATATATATATGTAATCCTGAACCTGCTCAATTCTCACGCTGACACGTGGCTTATAATAATATTATTATATTGTAAATAATGTTGATCCAAAATAG
>JBBYHQ010000006.1:13592350-13607214 GCA_038382645.1 Spergularia azorica | reverse complement strand
CGGGTGTTTGAAATGAGATTTAAAGTCTTAAATAAAAATTTTGTTTATACAATTTTAACATTTAAACATAAATAGCCGGTTGCACGGGCCATCAAACTAGTTTAATAGTAATGAGGAAAACAGTTTAAAAAAAGGGAGAAGGAGAAACAGAAACAAGAGGAGAAGGAGAAGCTCCAATTTGGTGTTTCTCCTTCTAGGCACTCTAGAAGCTGTTTTGAGCTTCTCAAAACACTAGAAGTGCTTCTACCATTACCCATGTTTGGCCAAGTTTCTGTTTCTCACCTCCAAAAACAATTGTAGAAGCTTAGCCAAACAGGCACAGCAATAGGTTGGAGCCCGAGTTTAGGTCTCCCGTTGTCTAATGTGTAGTGCTACACGAGTCAGATATAGTTTGTCATGACGCAACTGATTTTGGATGTTGGAGGTTTCAAATTCGAAATCTTTATTAGAAAAAAAATAATTTTTGCTTTAGGTATTTAAAATTGACAACAATGCGCCTTCTTAAGGACCTTTGACCAAATTTTATGATACACACTCAAAACTCGATCAGAGTCAGCATGGAACATATGATGGATGTTCTGATGTTCTTGATTCATACGGAATGCGTGATTTACAATATGCAGGTTGTACACTAGAATACTAATAAATCTACACATGTATGCATTGTTCATTAAGAATGAACAAGAGTATCACAGTACATAAATGAATAGAAGTCCGATGGTGAATAAAGTGTCTTCGTTTTATTGAATTCTTTGCGTTTGATTTGAACATGTGAGAGATATTCTAACCAAACGTAAAGTATTGAATGAATTGAACATGTGAGAGTATTCTGCTTCCTGTTCAAGACCACAATGGTACGACGGGGTCAGCAAATGAAGAGCTCGTAATTTTTTGATTTGGCTCCCACGTTCAGGTAGTTCACGTCTACAGGTACAGTCCCGAAATCATCTGCGAGAATACAGCTTTACAGTGACAACAATCCTTTAACTTAGCAGAAAACCACCACTGAACCCAACTAACAGGGAAAACAAACCTTCATATAATGTGCGGGCGATTTGCACATAGTCCGGTATCAGGTCTCTGTATATGATTCCTTCTGGATGAGCATCTAAAACAACCAAGACACCTAATGGAAAGAAAACAAAATCAAGTCAGCAATCTAGGAAAACACTACTGGTTATTGACCTCCACTCTCTTTCTATTGTTTGCAAACAATGATGTTAAACTCTGGCACGGGCTGGACTAGAAAGACAATGATGATGGAGGCTGGTGTTTGTTGGGTGTAGATGGCATTCAGGGAATTTCCGCAATCTCTTGAAAATGAAATTCTGAATGAAACTACGAAAGTGATCGTGATCAATCTTGTTTGGGATGGGTGGAGAATCAATTGATGGATGGAATGCAAGAAGATGAGAAGTGAACAAGTTGTGTGGTTTTATGAATCATGTAGAGATGAATATAACTAAGAGACGGAGAATCTACCAGGTGCTATCCAATCTTTGCTTGAAATGCCAGGCATTGGAGCCAACCAAAGAATATTGCGCAAGTTCATTTCTTCATCATAAGCTACATTAGTACCTGCAAACTAACAAAATATCAGCAAACCAATCACCAAGATTGGAACCAATCTGCAACCACAACAACAAAAAAAAAAAAAAAAAAGTTTGGAACCGATCTGTATAATGTCAGGGTAGAAGCAATGACAATCAGAAACTTAACAGAATTTCTGTTGATTTGATTTTACAGTAACCGAATACGTTAACATTCTACCAGCAGCAAAGTACGGTTTCTTTATATCCTGATTCCATATGACACCTAGTTCTTGCTTCTATCTGAATTTACAGATCATGGTTTATAAAGCAATCTAACCAAAAGAAGATGTTTTTGGGAATTTTTCTGTGTGTTTATTCCATTGATATTGACATGTATATATAGTACAGATTAACGTATTCTCCAAGCTAGGGTACAACGAGTCCTACCTATATACAATTCTACGCTTAACAAAAGACCTAGAGTAGTTTACGAGGCCTTGGGAGGTGATAACACCATTTCCCAACAGAGGCAGGATCCGGAATGTATGCTTTAGAAATAGTGCTAGTAATGATGCTGGTTGTACCATGGTGTCTCTTTCGGGATTTCCCCATCCTACTGCCGAACCCAGTCTGATAGAACCTTACTTTAGTCCCTTGCCCCCTGTTTGAGGCATTAACGGAATAGGGTGCAACTCCTGCTTCGCCGTACAGGAAAGAAGGGGGGGGGGAATGAACTTGGGATCTTAAGGTTACAAATCACTTCTCCAATCACTAGACCAAGTTAAGCTTGTTAATATCAAAGCATATCTTGTCTGAGCTTTGACTTATCGAGATTCAAGGGATCGCTTATTTTGCGATTGCTTACTCAAATATTAGAGTTCTGATATTTGAGGTACTTCCAGCTTCAAGTATATTCAGAATGAAATCTTCTAAAAGAAAAAATTAAAAGAGGTTGGCCGATTTGAATAAGGTAAGAATCTGAAGTTACCATTGTAGCAGAAGGCCCGAGGGAGAGTTAAATTTTAGATGGATCAAAGAGTTTATTCTGGAAAAAAGAAAAAAAAGAAAAAAAAATCAGCTACAGGAACAAACCTTTTTGGCAGTACCCCGTGTTGAACGGGAAATCTTGTTTGTCATAGGCTGGGTATTCCTTAGCATGGAACCTGCCCAATTTGGCCAGGATATTAAAACAGTAACAGGTTGTTGCGTAGAATGATAAACAAGAATCCAACACAAGCCAAATGGTAGAAAATTGTCTGCCAATCACATTACAAATCAGTAGACATGAGAGCCAAAAATGCCACAGAAGTATCAAGGAATTTGACAAGGCAAAAAAAAAAAAAAAAAACTTCTGTAGTTGTTTTTGGACTCTGGAGCTGCAGCATTACGAACAGAACATGTGTGACCCAATCAAAAGCTTTAACCCTCTTTCGAGCACCAGCTCCCATCAATCATCATGTTACCGATATCAAGCCATATTTGTCTAATGCTCTAGTTACATAATTGACTAATTGTATGTCTCTCCCATTCCTAGAACCTATAGTCATTTCCTACTCTTCCCGGGATACCTTAAACTTCCTCCCAAAATCAGGGAGCCTTGAACAATAAACCTCAGAACTTCTTTCAAATCAAAGCTACCCGGTCAATGTATAGAATGAAAGTTTTGTTACAGCTTTACGAAAGCCTGGGTGCTAAAATATCATAGATAGTTCGACACCAACTACACAAAAATGGTTGCATAATTTCGTAGTGCAATATCAACTATGAGGGACAAAAGCTTCAAATTTATAACTCACTCATACCCTAAAAGAAACTTTTACACATTATAATTATCCATGGCATGACAGCTGTTACGTAGTTGATGTCTTTTTCTCATACTCAGCTAATAGCTCAGAGCCTAAGCTAAATAAGCAGGAAAACATCAGGGAGACAAATCAATCGATATATGCTAATGCGAAACAACTAGTGATGTTCCAAGTCACATTATCAACGTTAATCATAAAAGAAAGGGGGGGGGGCACAGCAATGCAGTCATCAGCAGTTCATCTGTAAATGGTCGAACTTACAATATTCCAAGTCGTCCTGTTTCTTTGGCTAAAAAGAGGTGACCGTGGAAAAAATCATATCGGCTTAAAGTTACATTCAATCCCACACTTGGACCTCGAGAAACAATCATTTCGAACAAGAATCTCATGTAAGCATTCAGCTCCTGGAAAATCCAATAGCTAAACTCACATTATCTCCGACTCCACACAATTAAACTTGTAAGAATTTGTTCTATTTTGTACAAACCTCATGTATGAAGTGTCTTCCATACGGAGTCCTAGTAAGCTCACACTTACATTCCTTGGACCCTTCAATATCAGGCACCTACAACATTTACAACAAACAAAGAACATTCATTACTCCTTCCATCAGCTTCATCCCAAAACAACCGCCCCAACTATGTTTTCTTCTTCATATTGGTAAAGAAAACAACTTGATTTCCCACATGTCTACAATACTCAAATACTCCCTCCAATTCTTTCGAGTGTTTACGTTTCATCGAACTCCTCCCACATATTCAGACCAAACGTAAAACGATCAAAAGAAAAAGAGGGAATATATAATATATAAAAGCACAAACTTTAGGTTCTAAAAATCGGGTGTTTTGCACAAAAGTTATAAATTTCTCTTGAACAAAATGACATCATGCATTCTAGAAATTCGATCAATTCGAAATTAACCCCCCGAGACTTATATAACAATACATTTACTCATCCAAATAAAGAGGAGTGGCATTGCCATATTGGCCTAGTAAATTGGAGTTGGGGGTTGTCTTAGGTTCAAATTTTTGTATCCCTTCAATAAATTGGCTATGTTTTTTCTTCATATTGTTAAGAAAACAATTGGAGTTGGGATTGGACAATTGGAGCTCTCAACGTGCGTGGGGTTGTCTCTGTTGGAAATTTTATTTAATAAAATAAAATTAATTTATGAATGAGAAATTCACGATACATTGTACCTTGACGATTGTGCAAATTCACTTAGTTTTCCAAAAGATGTCTCCATTCATCATGAATAGATACATTGTTTCGTTCGTACCTTTTCACTTCGTGTCCCTTCATTGCCTATATAAAGGTGTTTATGTGGGTCAGATATGGGATGAAAAAATCAATTGGGTAAATGTTGCTTAAGCGTCTAAAGTCATGTATATGTGTCATTTTTGTCTCCCTTGTCCGTATCGTCGATATTGAGTACAAGCACGTGTTGAGTTCGCCGGAGCCTTACTATATTGGAGTACTACTTGTGGTAAGGACTGGGAGACGTATGCCCATGAACCTTGAGTACCGTAGAGGGGGCAATAACGTCTTAAGGACACAACGTGTATTCGTTGGGCTCGGATTATTCTTGCTTGTTTCCTTGATTAATGATCTCATTTTACATAATTATTTAGTTAATTAATTTCACTAACCTTTTGTGTGCAATTTGATTTCAAGATTGAACATAGTATAAGGAGTGGCATTGCCATATTGGCCTAGTAAATTGGAGTTGGGGGTTGTCTTAGGTTCAAATTTTTGTATCCCTTCAATAAATTGGCTATATGTTTTTTCTTCATATTGTTAAGAAAACCATTGGAGTTGGGATTGGACAATTGGAGCTCTCAACGTGCGTGGGGTTGTCTCGGGTTCAAATCCTCATATCCCTCTCCCTCGAAACACTAGTAGCTTACCAATGTAACAACCATAACAACTAAAATTAAAATTGAATTATCAAGAGCCAACCAAAACTAAAATTGAGCAAATTAGAAACACACAAAAACAGTAAACAGTACAGATGAAGTTACCGGAATAATCGTCGGGTCCAAGGCCCAATAAACACAGTCCGGATCGCCACCGGAGTCAACGGCGAGCCGGGCAAGCTCCAAAACCGGCTGCGGGGACCACCATATCAGCTCATTCTCTCTCCTTTGACCGGCCTCGCTCGCCATTGACCTCCGTTTGACCGAGCTCGCAACATTATTGACCGAGGATTTGTTGTACGGAACGAGGAATCTGAGGCAGGACCAGAGGTCTTGGGCTACAATTGGGTCCACCTTCTTGGCCCGATCGGCGGGGCCCAGTAGTGAGAGAAGGTCAACGGTGGTTGCTTTGGCGGCGGCGGGGGAATATTTGGATGTGGTGGCGGGAAGGAGGTGTGATGGAGAAGGAAACGAAGAGGAGGAGGCGGATGTGAGGGAGAAAGATAGGACGAGCGCGAATTTGATTGAGGATGAGAGAGAATGTCCCAAATTGCTCCTCATTTGTTTGGACTATTTTACCCTCACCATATCTTGCCCTCCTTATTTGTGTATTTCACTATATAAATTGCGTGGGACCGTTTGACGTGTTGCTTACAATTTACTATGAGTATTGAGTAGGTAAGAGTTTTACGACAATTTGTGAGACACTTTTACGTGTTGGGATTCTCTAGAATTGAAAATGAACTCTATTTGGTAGAGTTTGCCTAAAAAGGCAAGAATAAATTTTTTAACAATTTATTTGTGACCCTCAAAATTCTTTATTTTTTGTCTTTAAACTTATTTTGGTAAACTCTACCAACTCTACCCAAAACAAACTCTAGAGAAACCTTACCCCACTTTTACTGTATATAATGCGAGAGATTGAGAGATTAATCAAAAAAGACTATACTCTCTATGGTTTAGAGGCAATTTCCCATTTCAATGTTTGCACATTGCACAAGAATGATAGAAAACTAATAAACGTTAATTATCGAGCTTCGACTTTGACTTGCCTCCAAACTTTGTCAGCTCAAGCCGAACTAGACCATGCAGTGCGTTTGTAATCGTGTTGAGAGTGACACAGTACTACAGTAGCTCTTTGCCAGTGAAGTTATTATTTGTTGGCCACCATTATAGTGTGTTAGAGCTGAATTATATGAGCAGGCGTGACATCAAAAGGATCAAATGACCCAAACTGTATGTAACACGTTTAAAAACACACCATCTTGTTGCAAATTATGACTTGAAGCTAACCAAGTAAAACCTATGAAAAAAGTTGCGCCAAGCAGGGGCCTTTAGCCATCCTCTTGCGAACACCACCGTTGGGTTGAGGGATTGGTGTTGGCCACCCTCGCAACTGAAGTCTATCAGCAGACACGAAAGTTCCCCGAAAACCCGAACTTATACACTCTACGCTGCAGTTTTGTTGCCCCTGTCTTATTGTACACAATGACAAGAGTTCTTCAATTTACCATTATTAGATAACTTTGACAATACGCAAACCAAGTTACAATCCGTAGAATCCACACCAACAACGCAATTCGACTCCAATGGTAAATTACAACTTCCACTTTCACGTATTACATCCCATCTAACAGGTTGTCTATCATTCTCAGGCTTAAGCTCTTTGATGATCAGTTTTCGGTCCAAATTATAGGCAGATACCATCAACAGTCGCCCCTCGGACTCCACCAGTGAACCAAGTAAACCCGGTGATGGCAAATTTTTGGCCAAAAAACTCGTATTATCAGCAGTAGCAAGCGTAACATCAAAAGGATAAAATGACCCGAACATTAGAGTGTCTCGAAAATACAGCATCTTATTGTAAACCACAGCTTGAAAGTCTTTATCGACAAGTTTGTAATTATCTGGATCAGTTGATTCATTAGTCGTCGTGATGACAAGACTGATTTTTCTCCATTGTTGTGCCTCGGAACAGAAGACAACCAAGCCGAGTTTCGTGAGTGTATGATATTGATCATACTCGTAAAGCTCACGAACACCCCACCACTACACCTCTGTACTTGTAATCTGCATTGCGGAAATAGGTGAACTTTCCTTTATCCTCGTCATAGTCGAAACAATCTTCGCATACTCATAAGGGATGAGAAGACTAGCTATTAATTGAGGAGGCTAGTTTTACATTACTCCTCCTATTAAAAATTGGTTTTAAGACTAGCTATCGATTGAAAAGACTAATGCACAATTTGGTTTCTAAATAGAATCCAACAAAAAGTAGTTGCTAATTTGCAACCAACTTAGTTACTAATATACCATTTGGTTGCAAATTAGCGTCTATCTCAAGATTTGGTCTCAGATTAGAGACTATCCTAAAATTTGGTCGCAAATTAGTCTATCTCAAGATTTGGTCTCAGATTAGAGACTATCCTAAAATTTGGTTGCAAATTAGAAACCAAAGAAATTTTTGGTAGCGAATTTGCATCCAATTGTTAGTTGGTCGCAAGTGTTAGTCGTAGAAGGACGTTTTTGTTGTAGTGATCATGGACAACAGTGGACGGATCAGGATCTCCCACCACACAACAACCTCAAGAAATTTCCACCACCAATCGATTTTGTTCCACTCATCAGTTGTGAAATCAACTTACAAACATTTTGTCAAAATCTCATCAAATTTCAATGATGAACATGCGAGCTAAACCGGTAATTACAATCCAATTCATTGATCCATGTACACAAGATTCACAGCCGGCAAAAGCGTGACAGAGAATACTCCTATTGACATAGAAAATTAGGTACTGCAGCACTCTTAGGTGAACAGTATATCAGTCATACATGGCGAATCAAGAAAAAGAGGTCACTAAATCAGTAGAAATCAATGATTGTCTAACTACAATCGAAATTCACACAACAATCGACACAGAAATTTAAAATTATCGAAAGCGTTAATGTTAACAACAAATGAATCGTATACAGAGAAGCAACTACGTAGAAAAAGCGCAGTAAATGAGCAAAAAAAAGTTTTCGCGGCATTTATTCCCTAACTACAATCGAATTTCACGCAACAATCGACACCAAAATTTAAAATTATTGAAAGCGTTAATGTTAACAACAAATGAATCGTATACAGAGAAGCAACTAGGTAGAAAAAGCGCAGTAAATCAGTATAAAAAGTTTTTGCGGCATTTATTCCCTAACTACAATCGAACTTCACGCAACAATCAACACAGAAATTTAAAATTGTCGAAAGTGTTAATGGTAACAACAAATGAATCGCATACAGAGAAGCAACTAGGTAGAAAAAGCGCAGTAAATCAACAAAAAAAAAATTTCGCGGCATTTATTCACGATGCGAGCCGGAATTGAATTGTTGCTCGAATAAATTAATTGAAATCACAAAGTTTGCTGCAATTGAAAGGGTTAAACATATGAACTTACCAGTAGAAGAAGAAACACAAAATCCTCGGTCCACGGTTGAAGTGCGACGACAATAAGCTCCTGAAATATTGTTAGTTAAAGCATTAATTAGCGTAAAAGACAAGTTAAAAGAGATTGTTAGAGGAAATTAGCAGTAGAATTTGGAGAGAGAAAATGAGTGTGAGAAAAATCACCATAGCGCTGCAACACCGGAGGTGTGAATTTCCATCACAGTGAATTCAAAGTGAAAATGATCAATTTATACTAGCGGGAAATTGAATGACGGAGGTTATAATTGTCATTTTCAATATTACGACGTGATTACTAGTAATTTTGATTTTTAGTATTTCATCTCAACCTTTTTGTTGTTGTACGTCTCCACGCACGTACTATTTAAGTTTTTGTTGTTCATATGACTCGTATTGTAAAAATCTCGAAACGATATTTGTAATAGTAGTTTATAAACTTTGTACAATGCTATAGTATATGATCTTATTAGTAATACAACATGGCTATGAGCTACCGACAGAAGACTATTTAGAGCTATAAAATTCAGCAAACACGAAAGTAAACAACACTTTCATATATAGCAACATTTCAAACACTGGGAGCACAAAAAATTAAACATCTTTTAAATATGAGTGGATCGAAACACCATTCTACTCATAGGGCTCGTTTGGGTTGTGGGATGGGAATTGGGGGGATTAAAGGTGGGATAAGAAGGTAGAGAATTCAATGAGAAAGTTTAATTGCCTTGTTTGGATTAGGCTGAGAATTGTTAGGATGAAGATAAGAATATGTATGAACTTTACATATATGTCCCTATCTAAATTTTATAATTCATTCTACAATTTTTTAAGAGGGACAATTTAGTCTTTTCATTTATTAATGAATTCTCAACCTCTAATAGAATGGAAGGATAAGAAATCCCCATCAATCTTTTAAGCTATTGGGAATAATAATCTCATCTCACCGTCTATTCCCACAATCCAAACGAGTTGATAATATATTAAAATAAAATCATGAAATCTTTGAGTTATCACACATAACCAATTTACTACAACTCTGTGCAACCAACTAATAAATCCAATAATAATGAGTATATATATCCATTGTCTAGCTCGAAGTTTTGGGGAATACGGAGTACATACTACATTACTACCTTTCATAAGTTTTTGTGAGATACTTGAGGGACTAGTTTTGGCCAACATTGGAGCTGAAGCATGTGAACAGGTGTGAGAGTTTTCCAAATCTCAGAATACAGTGGCTTGATACTGCAGTTTTGCCGTCTCGGCCCGGTTCTCCACGACATAAGTCCTTCGTATAATCGGTTACCCGGAGATTTAAACCGCATTGTCCCTAACCTCAATTTAGTCAAGAGTCCAAGTCCTGTAAATGCGTACACTACTGAAGTAAGGATTAATGGACCTCATAAACAAGTCAAAAACGAGCAAATTTGGTTTGACCATGCAAAACCCGTGATGTGGCCCCAACTTGCACCTGGGTGCGATGGACTGGCGCATGGGTGTCTTCGGCGCGGTTAACCGCAATTGATTTACGTAGTCAATTTCAAAATGCCGTAACTTTATCGTTTTGGTCCAAAGTGAGCTTATGATATATCATAGGAAAGTTAAAAAGATAAGCTTACACCTCCAAATTGGATTATATTCATATATTTTTCACAACAAAAGTTATGATAGTTTGAATTTGAATTTTGTGCGAAAGAATTTCACCCTTGTGCCCTTGAATCTTGTATTGGTTTCGTGTATGAACTTATACGTCTTCGTGAGATCTTTCAAGACATTGGAGTCCGCCACATTGAATACTATAAGGTATCAAATAAAGTCTTAGACTCCAATCTTGGAAAATACTTGAATATAATCATGTTTGGCGCACAAAACAAACAGAACTCAACATATAGTGACATTTAGACAAAAATAAGCATAAAGTCGTAAAAAAAGGTCCTGAAAATAGAACCTAGAATCTTGGGAAATACGGAGTACATATTACATTACTACATACATTTCATAAGTTTCTGTGAAGTACTTGACGGACTGGTGTTGGCCAACATTGGAGCTGAAGTATGTAAACAGATAAGAAAGTTCCTGGAATACTCAAACTCATTAGTAGCTCGCATTTGCTGCGGCTTTGTTGTCTACACGAAACCAAGTGGCTCCGCTGATCATTATTGGAGAGAGACCTTGGCCTGAAAAAAATCAAATCCAAGTTCATTGGGTCGACTCGAATAACTTGATCATCTGGCCAAGTCGGAATCATTAGATAATCACTTCTAGGTTTCCGTATTTTTACCGTCCATCTAATAGGTAATTCATTATTATCAGCGTCAAGCTCAAGCTCTTTGATGATCAATAATCCCGTGCCCATGTCGACAAATACCGAGTACAGTCGTCCTTCTGACTCCACCATTGGGCGATTATTTCCTGGTAATGGCAAACTTTTAGCCACGAAACTCGTAGTAGTAGTAGTAGTGTCGCAGCAGCTGGTAGCAGGAGTAACATTGAAAGGATCAAATGACCCGAATTGTAACCTGTGTCGAATATATAGAATCTTGTTGCAAGCCACCATCTGAAAGGAACCATATTCATCTATGGTATCAGCTGGTTCAGATTTTGGGATCACAAGACTGATTTTTCTCCATTCTTGTGTCTCAGAAATGTATACAACCAAGCTGATATCTGCGTACTCGTATGAGTCGTATCCCACAAGCTGAACTGCAACTACAACTCTATACCTGTAATCTGAGTTGCGCCAACACGTGACCTTGTCATTATCTTTGTCGTAGTCGTAGCAATCTTCGCAAACTAAGGTAGCTGTACAAAACTCTGTAAGACCCGGTAGTAGAGGGGATGATGGCAAACTAGTCCACTGCTTGGTTAACACATTGCAGATGTGATACTCTTGTCGCATCAAAAAGCAGTTGAAGGTGCAGCACAAAACCAAGTCTTTGAACGTTGAAGCTACATACACTAAGCAAGAATTATAAGGAACGAAGTCGAGGCTGTTGTTGTCCACCGTCTCAATAAGGAGTGTCCATTCAGGTCTGGTTCGGGTGTGATTAGTGTTAAGGGATTGAACAGCAAAGTCGGGTTCCGAGATCAGTGAACGCCAACGCTTGGAAACACACTTGCATAAGAATGCCGATTTACACGGCAATCTACAGAGTATGTCCGTTAGTATTTCGTCATGCAGTTCTTCAATTGGCGATGGATCTAACTCCTCATCCATCGTGCGTCTTTTTTTGAAATTGTTTTTTTTGCCCTTCAAACTATAAACTTGGCCAAATATATATGGAGTACTTTTTAAGGAGTCAAACTGTTAAATAAAAACCGAAATCTAGTTTTTGTTCTTTAAAATCAATTAATTTATGAGATTTTTTTTTTTTTTTTTTATTTGTACTCATCAGTTTTCCAAAAAGCAGTTTTGGAAGAATCTGACTCTATAAAATAGAAATAGATTTTGAAAAAAAAAAGAGCCAAACATACTCTATCTCGATTAGGTGTATACATGACATATATTCCTCTATGGAAATAAGGACTCTGTATCCTTTTTTTTTCTTTTTTTTTGTAATAATAGATTCCGTATCCAAGACAAACTTTAAGGCCTGTTAAATAAAAAAAAAAAGAAAATATGTCTTTGTTTTCGTAGTAGGACAAACTTGTTGTAAAAATTAATACATATTCTATTCTGCATTGCATTCTACAACTCTACTTGATTTTAAGGTAAACTGGTCTTTCATTTGATCTAAAAGTAGCTCCGAACATAGCTACTTAAAAACTGAAAACGAAAGGGGAAATTTTAGTGGGTAGGAGGGTGTAATTTACATATCCCCGCAGTCACATTTGGCAAATGAACAAATACTCTTGATGAAAATTGGTGGTTGCAGGGTCGACTTTAGGCCTAGACAAGCAGGCCGGGACTAATAAACACGAGCAAAAATATGCAAATTCAAGGAAGCTTACGGCAAAAGTACATACAACACTCGAGGTTTGATTTTCATGTTATTAACAGATTGCATATAATAAACTCAGAGGCACACAACTTTGCTAAACTATAATGTGGACATGAAAACCAAGGAAAGAATGAAATCAATTAATTTTAGACGCTAATATAAATCAAAGGTTGTGACTCTTTAAGGGTCAGGGGGAATGCTTATATCATGCTCCAGGGAATACCAAGAACATGGTGATTTTTTTCACAATAGAGATGGATCACACTTAAAATAATTTAAAATCTATTTAAGTGTAGTTCTTACTCTTCTATTGTGAGAAGAATTACCATATGCTCTTTGTACTCTAGGAAGTAAGGTATAATTTGTGGGCGAGGCGAGGTCATCATCAGTTGTCTTTTGATATGAATACGGGGGGTCTAAATCGACCACTTTTGCGACAGCAGCTTCCAGCGATTAGTAGCAAAATATAGCGAACCACAAAGAGGGCTTCCAAAATCAGTGAATAGCAACGCTTTAAAACACACTTGCATTGCTTTAATACCCTGTGAGCAGATATGAAACCTCCTCCTGGAACACGGCCGGAGCCATACACTCCTTGAGGGACTGGTGTTGGCCAACCTTGCAGCTGAAGCGACTGAGCACATATGAAACTTCCTGGAATACCTGAACTCAGTAGATTCACAGTACTCCAGCTTTGTTGTCTCGGCCGAGTTGTACACAAAATCAAGTTGTTTTGCTGATAATCGTGACACCTTTCCATCAAATAAACCAAATTTAAGTTCATTGGGATGATACCATCTCCTATACTATCCTTCAGACATAAACCAGTTGGTAATAAACAGATATTTCTCCGTATAACCTCCCATCTGATTGGTAATTCGTTGGCTTCAGGCTTAAGCTCTTGGATGATCAATTCCCTGTTGTCGACAAATACCATAAACAGTCGTCCTACCGATTCCATCATTGAGCATTTGACACCTAGTAATGGCAAACTTTTCGCCAGGAAACTTGCATTGTCGCAAGTAGCAGGCGTAACATTGAAAGGATCAAATGACCCCAACTGTAACCTGTGTCGAATATACAGCATCTTGTTGCAAACTACCACCTGAAACCATACCATATCGATCTCGTAGATTAGCTGGTTCCGTAGTTGGGAGGATAAGAATGATTCTTTTCCATTGTTGTATCTCGGAACAGAATACAACCAAGCTAAGATTCGCGAAGGGATCGTATTCTTCATACTCGTTTTGCTCAGGCTCAATCACAAGTACAACTCTGTACCTGCAATCTTTGCATACTAAGGTAGCCGTACATTCCTCCGCAATATCTAATACTATATATTAAAAGCTGAAACCAAGTCTTAGCACTAAGTAATTACATAATATGAAAATTATTAGCTAATTTATGGAAAATAACATAATTTATGGTATTTATGGTAATAATCTAATTTATCACAAGGGGTCGATCATCGCTCTTAGTTACCATTGCCATTGCTATCCACGTTTGTCATAATAAGGAGGGTCCATTCAAGCGTGGTTCGGGTGTGATTCGTATTAAGGTATTGAACAGCAAAGTCGGGTTTCGAAATCAGTGAACGCCAACGCTTGGAAACACACTTGCATAAGAATGCCGATTTACACGGCAATCTACATAATGTTTCCGTTAGAATTTCATTAGGCAGATCTTCAATTGATGATGGATATATATAACTCGTCGTCATTCGTCCTGATGGAATATTTTTCTATTGATGAAATTTTCATTTCGACAAGATGGAATCTGTACCTTACTTTTTTTTTTTTTGTTAATCATTGATTCCTTTTTCAACATGAATACAAAAAAGCACTCCTTCTCCCAACATTTTGCGTGTGGTAGTGTGGTACACTGGTACCCATCATATTAGGTTAATAAGATTAGAGTTGGTTTCGAGATTGAGTTCCCTTGAAACTCAAAGAGTGGTGTTATTCGTCGCCCATTATTCAGTCAAAAGAGATAAATTGTTTTTTTTTTTTTTAGATAGTAGTCAAAAGAAATAATTTACAAACACTTTAATCCTTTTATACTATTAAAGGAGGCTCTTTTAGAGCTCTCACATTGACCGGAGGTTATTAGAGAGTTTTGACAATTTTATAATATTATTTAGTTATCAAGTATATGTGAAACTCTTTTAATTAAACAATCTTCTATTAATAATAATATTATAATAATAATGTTTATATTAGACAATCCT
>JBBYHQ010000006.1:13540841-13582849 GCA_038382645.1 Spergularia azorica | reverse complement strand
TACATTAAATTAGGGTAAAAGTACATCAATTTCTATGTTAAAGTACACAACACGAGAAGCGAGAGTATGTACTCTCGGGTGTACACAATAATTTACCCACCACCACTACCCTATCATACCCATCAGGCCACCACCGCCGCTGCTCCCCCCTGCTACTCTCCGTGTATGTGTGTACCACATCGTCTTCATCCTCATAATCATCATCGAATTTTCTCAAAAAAAAAAAAAAAAAAAAAAAGAGAATGCCCTTCAATTAAAATTAAATAAATAAAATGGGATCTTTTTATTTTCCTGAAACATTAACAAAGTTGAGAACTTTGGTTCTTTTTAATTTTCCCTAAAAAAAACCAACAGAAAGATGAGAACTTTAAAAACAAGAGCTAGATTTTGAAAATTGGTTTTCCTGGGTAGGAAAAATGTGTACTAACACAACTACACAAGTACAAAACAGATTACGCAAAAAAATCATTGGAATAACTTCAATCCCTCTCCATCATTTGCCATTTTTATCTCTCCAAAAACAGTATAGAAATGACAAAAATCCCCAATTTGATTTTTTTTATTGAAAATGAAAAATAAAAACCCAGATCCGACCAAAACTTTCAAAGAGGAAAGAGAGATGATTTTAGAGGAGAGAGATGAAGATGGGTGTGATTTTGAGATGCACTAATGGATGATGAAATTGGAATTTGTGGATGAATGAGTGAATGATGAAGATGAATAAGAAAATGGACGAACGAATGAAGAAAATTGATGAAGATGAATGATGTGAATGATGAAGATGGACGCTAATTTTGATATTGAGGATGGGGATTTCTATTTTTTTTTTATGTGGTTGTGTTGGTGGGTTAATGTGATTTGGGTTGGGTGACTAACTAAAAAGTGAGAAATATTAGAGTAATTGGGTTGAGTTTTGAGTTAATTAGATTAAATGACCCAATTAGAAGATTTAATAGTAGAGTTTGTAAGGGTAGTTGTGGAAGGTCAAGTAACAAATATAGGCCCAAAACAGAAATGTAAAGAATCAAAGGAAATTGCCGAAAAATGAATACGTAAAGAACCAAAAGAAATGGAGGGAGTATTGTTGTTACCACAAATATATAGCGGCCTAACATATATGTTGAACTGGTGTTATACAACTCAAGTTTTAAAGTCGAACCTAATGGTTAATTCTCAAAGTGAAGAGCTATACATCAGGTTCTCTCAAATGAACTTCAAAATAAAAATTAAACCCGTTACCACTCATAACAACATCTTTAACCCCAATGCTTTAAAGACTCCCGTCATAAGGCGGGGTAAGGGGGGTCGGATGCACGCAAACCTTACCCCTATTGAAATATAGAGAGGCTGCTCACGGATGACCCAAAATGAAAATTGCCTCGAGAATCGCACCGACTGACTGCTACTTTACAAAATAAGAAGCACATACAGTTTTATGAGTCATTTTGCTTTATTTCATTATATCCGAAAAATCAAAGAATAATAGTCTCTGGGAAATGTAAAAGACCCGTTACCACTCATCTCGAAAAAAAATACTAGCAGAAAATAAAAGTGTCTGACGTTTCTAGCTAGTGGTGGTGGTGGAGATGGGCGAGGGCGGGGGAGGGGCGGAGCAAGGGTGGCTCGTGGGTGGGGGAATGGGGAGGAGAGAGAATATGGGTTTTTTTTTTTTTTTCTTTATTTTTTTTAATTGATTTGTAATTAAGGGTCAATTTGTCTTAAAATAGTTAAACTCACTGAGGGTCTAACGGTGTTAGACGCCGTTAGCGAAAATCTGGAAAATACACGATTTTGCAAACCTCAGAGACACACTGGAGAGCTCGATAACTTGAGGAGTATACCTGAAAATTTCGGAAACCACAGAGATATATTAGAAAATTTCCCTTTAATATAATCAAAAAAATATACGTAAGTACGTCTTAATGCATCATGGAAGGAGTTCGATTCTCTTGAAGGAGTTCCGAGATAAAAATGACACAGTTAATACTTATCAAAATAGTCAAATAACAATAAGCACAAAACATGGACCTACTTATCAACAACAAAAAGGGTCCAACATTAGGTCTCAACTGGGGTGTCTTAGTTGGTAAAGACAGTGCGCACCCGAATGGTAGCCGACTAGCCGCGTGCGCGGTCGTGGGTTCCGACGTGTTAAAAAATGTTCTCCTCAGTATTTTTTTTTTTTTTTTTTTTTTGAGAGGAAGGAATGTTCCAACATTTATGATCCGGTGATACCCAAAAATGTCGGTCAGTCTTCCATTGCACAAATTTTACACTCTCACAGTCTCACTCACTCTCTGCTCATTCTTTCAAGGTATGTACTTTCTCTCTCCTATCATTCCCAATTTCACTTTGATCTGATCTAATTTATGTGATTTCCCCTCAATTTCATACGGAGTGTGTGTTTAATCGTCTTATTTAAGCTTCTTTGTTATATGTCCCTGCATCTTTCTTGCAATTACATCTGGGTTTGAATTTGTATGATCGTGTCATCTGATGGGCTTCCATTTATACAGAAAAGTATATAAAAAGGTTCAATCTTTGATCATTTTTATACTATATGGTTGCGATTTTTGATCTGATTGGTATTTTTCTGGATGACCCATGATTTAAAAGATGTTGCGTAAAGAGAAAATTTATCCTATGTTTTGATTCCCAACAAACTTAAGGTAATGGGCAATACTTCCCCCTTCATTGTTTCATGATTTTTGAAAATACCCACATTTTGATTTTGTTATTATAAGAAGTAATTGGGGTATTTCGAATTATCTTTTGTCAAGTTGTTTGGTTGAGTTGGATTTTCCGTATTTATCTTTTGTCAAGTTATTTGGTTGATTTTGGGTCTGATTTGTCAACCAATACAGCATCCAGTGTAAGAATTAGTTATTGAAATTGTAATTGGGGTTTTTCGAACCGTCTTTTGTCAAGTTGTTTGGTTCATTTGGCTTTGGTGTTTCTGTCTTGGTGTCAATTGCATACTTCTCTATAATGCTAAAGTTTGCGCATCAAAGCGGGTTTTCTTTGATAGGCTGATGCCGGTATTGTTGTGTTTTGGTTGGTTACATACATATAAATCTCTGAGAAATTCTGAGCATTGTTGTAAGTTTACTGATATGCGTCTCCTTTACGTCAGGGGAGCTTTTCTTAGATCAATTGTAGGGAGTAGAGAGGTGAACTAAGATTATGGATCCCTCTGCGCTATATAAGCAATTGAAAGCAGCAGAGCCATTTTTTGTGATGGCGGGTCCTAATGTGATCGAATCAGAAGAACACATTATGCGGATGGCCAAGCATATAAAGGCTATAACGTCAAAAGTTGGGGTGCCTTTGGTGTTTAAGTCTAGTTTTGACAAAGCGAACAGGACATCCTCTAAATCATTTAGGGGTCCTGGTCTGGCTGAAGGTTTGGCGATCTTGGAGAAGGTGAAGCTAGCGTACGACCTCCCCATAGTGACTGATGTGCATGAGAGTGGTCAATGTGAAGCAGTGGGTAAAGTTGCTGACATTATTCAGATACCGGCTTTCTTATGCCGTCAGACAGACCTCCTTGTGGCAGCTGCCAAGACAGGGAAAATTATTAACATCAAGAAAGGCCAATTTTGTGCTCCTTCTGTGATGGCAAATTCTGCTGAGAAGGTCCGATTGGCTGGTAATCAAAATGTCATGGTTTGTGAGAGAGGTACTATGTTTGGATACAATGACTTGATCGTTGATCCCCGGAATTTGGAATGGTTGAGAGAAGCTAATTGTCCCGTTGTTGCTGATGTGACACATTCATTACAACAACCTGCTGGGAAACAATTGGAGGGAGGCGGTGTTGCCAGTGGAGGGTTGCGGGAGTTGATACCCTGTATTGCCAGGACAGCAGTTGCAGTAGGGGTTGATGGAATTTTCATGGAGGTTCACGATGACCCTCTGAGTGCACCAGTTGATGGTCCAACACAATGGCCTCTTCGCCATCTAGAGGAATTACTGGAAGAGCTTGTTGCTATAGCTAAAGTAAGCAAGGGGAAGAAACATTTTGCAATTGATTTGACACCATCCCGTGATTAGGAGGAACTCCATTGCCACATACCTAAGCTGTTGATTCATTTTCTTCCCTGAAGTTCAATTGATGTGATGGTGCATTTAGAAATTCAGTATGAAATTTGTTCATTCTCACTGGAGAACTTTTTTTGTTATGATGTTGGGAGTGATTGTACTTTTCGGAGTGTTGTCTATCTAGAGATATGAACATCAGTAAGATACGAGTTTGGATTCATTAAATTCGAAATGCAAGTACTGCCTTTCTTCTAAAAACAAGGATGTCGTAAACAATGTTGCGTGCCTACGTACAGTTTACACCATCTATGGTTGGCCGTAATGTTATCTCAATTCAGTAGAGATATGGCTAGTGAACTCCGATCTGTTGTCATGTTGTTATCTCTGGCCGTGAGCATGTTGACCGTCCTTTCACTCGGGTGGCTTACGATTGCTGGCATTGATCGAGAAATCTATTGCATTTGCTTACACCTCTCTTATCTAGGGGCAAATTTTTTACGTGTAAATTTTAGAATTTCCTTTTTTTTTTTAAAAAAAAAAAAAAATCCTTTCTTACAAGTTACAACTTACAAGGTTAGATTCACCTATGTTTCCTGCAGCTCTGCTCCTTTTTTCGCCGAGACACAGAAAAATAAGACCAATTGGCAAGAAATTGAAAAATACGACCAATTGGCACGAAACTCAACGTGACTCCAAGTCAAGGACAAATCTGAAAAACTTGATTTTAATGATGGTAGCTCCCCAATAATAACAGTAGTACCTAACAAGTAACAATTAACAAAGGAATAACTTGGGTAAGGGACAGGTCCAATTATAATATAGGGTCAGTCCAAAAGTGTACTGATTAAGCGAGTAATTGACTACCACAGACCGATGTATTTGGCAATGGTCAACTATAAAAGTTTTTATTGTATTCCGATGAGGCACAAAAGTCGATATAATAGATTAAAAGAGAGGGCTTTGTACCTGGCATCTTCGTAAATCTGTTGATTTAAGAAAGGTAGACATTATATGGTCCTTGAGGTCTTTCCTTTCAGCAATCAGCTGTCCAGAATCCAAATAAACCACAATGAAAATCACAATTAACTTAAGACAAGCTCTCTTCATCTGTGCATGGATAAACAGTTTCATCAGTACAGTGTCGAGCCAATGTCTGGAAGATCAAAAATCCTTGCTCCTTAAAATGAGACGGAGTCTGGTGTTTGACCACTCATTCTCAACCAAGTTAGTACAGTGGAACAACAACACGGATTGCTGCCAGTGGGGCGGCGTTGAATGCTACAGCTCAAATGGTCGAGTCATAGGTTTGGATTTGAGTTTCGAAGGAATCAGCAGAAGCATAGATGACAGCAGTCATCTATTTCGCCTACAGTTTCTGCAGAAGTTAGATCTGTCATTTAACGAGTTTGAGGGGAACATACCATCAGCAATTGGCAACCTAACAAGATTGACTTCCCTCGTTTTGTTGGACACAGGCTTGAGCGGGCAGGTTCCAGTAGAAATATCTAGGCTTGTAAATTTAGTCGACCTAGAACTCGGGTCATCTAACTTTACAGACTTATCACCACTATACATCAGAAATCCCAACTTAGGAGAGCTCATCCAGAACATGACCAATCTCAGACAATTGGTACTTGATGGTACAGTCTTTTCAGCCGAGGGGAACAAATGGGGTGAGGCAGTATCATCATCACTGCGTCACCTAGAAGTCTTAAGTATGAGTAACTGCAACCTTACGGGTGGATTTCATCCCTCCCTTGCCAAGCTACAGTCTCTTTCTGTGATTAGGCTTGATGGGAATAATATGTCGTCTACTGTACCAGAATTTATAGCCAGCTTCACCAACCTGACAACACTTAAACTAAGCTTTTGTGAGCTTTCCGGCACATTTCCTCAGAAAATCCTGCAGATACCAACACTAGCAGTACTTGCCTTAGCCTTCAATGCAAATTTACAGGGTACTTTGCGGAATTCTTTAGGGAACTTGAAGGGGTTGATCCAACTTGACCTTTTCGAATGTAATTTTCAAGGGGTTATCCCACCATCCCTAGGAAGGCTTGACCAACTGGAGTACCTTGATCTCTCCTTCAACAATTTTTCAGGTTTAATCCCATCATTTGCATCAGCAAAGAATCTGACATGCCTTAATTTGGGGCATAACTCACTCAGTGGTAGCATTCCAGAGTCCACTTTTGCCAAGGAATCAGCACTACAGGAAGTCGACTTGAGCCGCAACAACTTCGAAGGGTCAATCCCGAAGATCATCTTTCAGTTGAGAGGCCTCACTTTGCTCGTTCTTTCTTCTAACAGGTTCAATGGTACACTAAATCTGCACCAAATTCTTCCTGCACTACAGAAACTCCGAATACTATCGCTTTCCGACAACAGCTTGTCGATTGATAAAAAAGGTACCATTTCAGACAACTCATTTCCCTTGCTAACCCAACTAGAGTTATCTTCTTGCAACTTGACTATCGTGCCTAAATTTATAAAAAATCAACCAAAACTGTACTCAAAGTTCCCAAATGGATATGGAAAGATGATCTTTCACTTTTGAACCTTTCCATAAATAGTTTCATTGAGCTAGAAAAGCCTCTACAGATCCTCCCATCCAGTTTGAGCATCCTAGATCTCCATTCCAACAACCTTCGAGGGCAACTTCCAGTTTTACCATCTCAAACAGGCATAACATTTCTTGATTTTTCAAACAATAGCTTCACAACACCTATCAACCCAGAGTTCGGCAATTCCCTTTCATCTGCTCAATACATATCTCTTGCACGGAATAAAATCTACGGGAACATTCCTGTATCAATTCTGGATCTCTCGTACAATGATCTGAATGGGACTCTCCCTAGTTGTCTAATATCAATGAGTAAAACTCTTGGGGTCCTTAATTTAAGAGAGAACTCTTTACATGGTTTCGTCCCCAATAAATTTGGAGGAAATTGCAAGTTAGAAACTTTCAACATCAACAAGAATAATCTTGATGGCCATATTCCGGCATCACTTGCCAACTGTAACGTGTTGAAGGTTTTAGACCTTGGAAATAACAGACTGAAAGACACATTTCCTTGCCATTTGAGAACCTTATCCAACTTGCAAGTTCTTGTCCTGAGATCCAATCAACTCCATGGAAGTGTTGTCTGCCCCAAAAGCAACTCAATTTGGCCATTGCTTCAGATTATAGACTTAGCCTCAAATCACTTCAACAGTCAGGTGTCAACTTTTTTTTCTTGGCAAGACGATGATGACTGAAGCAAATGAAACCCAATTGAAACCTAATTCTTTGCAATACTTCAATAGTAGCTCAACACTATCCTACTACCACGATGAAGTGGCAGTTACCTTGAAGGGGTCCCAAATTGTGCTGCAGAAAATAATAACCATCTTCACCAGCATCGACTTGTCAAACAATGCTTTTCGTGGAGGAGTGCCAGGAAATCTTGGTAATCTGAATGCTCTCAAGCTTCTCAACCTTTCTCATAACTCTTTCTCAAGCAACATTCCCGCGTCTATAGGAAATTTGAGTCAGCTCGAGTCACTGGACTTGCATTATAATGCTTTTAGTGGCAGCATACCTCAACAGCTGGGAAACTTGAACTTTCTCGGCTACTTGAACCTATCTTTTAATAACTTGTCAGGCAAGATCCCAACAGCCACTCAGCTTCAGACATTCAATGCTTCTTCATATGAGGGAAATCTGCAGCTCTACGGCCCACCATTAACAATGAGTAGCAAGAATGGAAACAATCCAAAGTTGGGATTACCAACACCTACACAAAAAAAAGATGATAAAAAGCTCGAGTGGATTCTCAGTGGCTCTGCAGTTGGGATTACCATCTTCTTTGGCCCTCTCGTATGCTTCAAGAGATGGAGGGAATGGTACAACTATCATGCAGACAAACTGCTAATGACGATACTACCAAATGAAGAGAGTAGGAAGCGGAAAAGAAGAGCAAAAGCAAACAAGAATCAGAGGCACAGAAATTATAACCCAAGTTAAAAAGTTATGTACTTAAGTAGTATGTTGTTAATCATGTTGTATCAGAAGCAAACACTTGGTTAATGAAATCCTTACAATTTCGCCATCTTCCTACACATAAGCCATCATAGAGCAGACCATATTGCAGTTTCAAATTACCAAAAAAAATCAGAGAGACAAACTTTGACGCAACAAAAGAAAAGCTGGTCATCCAATTACTCAGAATCAGTGGAAATGAAGAAGTAATGATCACCCTTTTATGTCGTGAACCCGCTTTTTATGACGCATGACTCATATTGACTCACACCGTTTTGACTCCCATATGTTTATGTAGCTATCTTTTATTACACATGACCGCTATTGATTCTTGTATATTTAGTTTTAGTTATATTTTCTACGTTTCTCAAATTTTACACGACCCGTAGACCCAATTGAACCCTTAATATAAGACAATAAAGATTATTCTCTAATTTTTTGTTACGCAAAAGCAATGATTATTTTCTAATTTGATATAATGGAATATATGCTAACCATATGTTGCAATTTCGGTCAAAATTGAAGAAATGATCAAATTTCGTTTCCAAATAACTTACGGTAGAATATATGGCAAAAATTCTATTATAGTTGTCAGTATTTGACAATTAGGGTAATAAATGAAATCAGAACCATTAAATTAGGATAAAATAAATTTCAGCCATATGATTTTTTTTAACCATGGTTAGAAAAAGTTCCTATAGTACACCTTACCACACACAGGATTACAAAATATAATATTTTTTTTAATATACTCAAAATATATTATCCTTAATTAATTTGATTGAGTCAATCAAATTTTATCTGAAATATAGCCATTGTAGATGAAGAATAACAGCCGGACCTTAGTATATTTGACCATCAAAGTGATTAAAATTAATTTACCCAATCAATTATTAACGTAAAAACAACCTAACTTCTCCCTCTCTCACCTCCTTGCTTCCCCAGCTCTTCGTCACGCCCCCGGAAAGATCGCCACCACGCCCACCGGAAAGGTAAGGTCCGTTCTAGCAAAAAATAAGAAAAAAGCAAATCACTGTCGAAGGCAACGTTCAAGAGGTCGGAAACAACATAACGGAGGTGGGGGTGGGGAGTCGTTGGACTAGTGTGTCATGTGGCAGTGGAAGGGTGGGGCATGGGTGGGTGGAGGTGTTGTGATAGGAGGAGGGGGTAAAGTTGCGTTGCTTTTCAATACTTTTCATTAGCAACCCATAAACAATACAAGGGAGTAATGTTTGAATTAATATTTTTATTTATTTAGGATTTTAATAAATATTTAATCTAACTTTATTTTAACATATCTAATTTAATATTTTCATAAGATTACGTAATATTTATATTATTATTTAATTATTAATTATTAGTTAAATCTTATCCTAATTGTCCAAAATTGACAACCATCTTAGAATCATCGAATATATGGCAGTACAAATTATTGGTCGAAATCTTTACTTTTTAATTTGAACGAAATATTAGGGATTAATGTCATTTATATATAAATTTGCAAAAATTTACATTATATGTTTTGTTAACTACGTTAAAAGTTTAAAACTATTCAAACAACCCTAAAACCCAGCCACACTCAACAAGATTTCAATCATTACCGGTACAACCCCGCCCCCCCCCCCTTTTGAATAATTTAGGTGGCAAAAACTTCTTAATCACACAAAGAAAAAGGGGTAATTGAATTATTGAAATAAGTCTCCTTTGTTTTCTATCTCCTCCTCTACTCGAGAAATCAGGCGAACAATTTTTTAATAATGTAAGTAGTATCTGCTCATGAACACTTTACTAATTTCTTGATTGGTTTTGGATTGATTTCTTTTGTTGTTCATCTTTTATTCTTTTTACCCCAATATTTGTTTTTTTTTTTCCAGTAAATTAATTAGTCTCATGATAATTTTTGCTTTGGTGCTTATTCTTTTATTTGACAATTTGTTGGTTAAATTGTTTTAGTTTGATTGGAGAGATTTGAGTCTATGTGTAAATGGTGTTGTGGTTTGGGGGTCAGAAATCGCGAGATTTTCCTCGCGGTTTTATTGAATTCTGTACGTTTGGTTTAAATTCGTCTCGTATATTCTGACAAAACGTAAAATGTTTCATTTAATGTATGCGTTTGTTGCTTAAGGAGGAAGAATGTCTGTAGTTGCCATCAGATATGCAGGGACTCTCCTGTTTGATTGATTGCCCTTGTACGAAAAATTGAGAACCTTGAGAGTTGAGTTGTTGAGCAATGGTGAAAATTCGGATTCTTTGCTGATGGAAATGATGGGATTGGACTAGTAATTTGTTGAGAGTCTGAATAATTTGTGGGATTATCCTTAAAAATTACAATCTGAAAGAACCAGCCTTTTCAACCCCTTTAATTTGCTGCTAAAATGCGGCAAAGTCTCTTATAAGTCGTCATTAGACTGCAGATCAGAGCAAGCGTTGTTAGTATCGGTAGCTGAAGTTTTCTAATGAAATGTTCGTATTACTATTAGCCTACAGACCACATCAGTTATGTAGTGTTAGCATTATGAGGTTTGTGAATCTGTCTAAAAGTGCTGGTATCCGTGCTGATAAATTGGTATGATTTGGTCGAATCACAGATAGGGATTTAGCTCAACAAGAGAGTGATGAGTTCCATGACTAAGATTGTGGTGACGTGATCTGTTGAATGGAACTCCAGTTTGATTTTTGTGCCATTGAAGCTTACTTGTTTTTTTTTTTTTGTTTGTTACGGTTGTTTACTTCCAACTTTCTGTTGATAAAATTCGTAACCAAAATCTGAAATTAAATTTGTGCTGATGATGGTTCATAATTGCACTCGTGCTGTATGAATATATGTTTGTAAAAATGATTTCATCATTCAAACACCAGTTTGGATACAAGCTGTTTAACATAAGAATCAAGCTCCGCTGTTATTTATGCGTCTTTTAAACTTGCTTGCTTTTCTGCTTCTTCTTTTCTTTTGACGCTCTTTGCTTGGCAGCATTTTCATAAGCAGTCTGTCTACATGGTAATTGTACCATTCCCTCAATCTTCTCATGCATAAGAGTGGCCCAAAGAAGACTATGATGCCAACAGGAAAACCAACGCCAGCCCCACTGAGCATCCACACAACCTCGCTCTTATATCTCCAGTGTGATCTATTTGGGGTTGTTGGTGGCCCTAGTTGTGGAGGGCGTCTATTCTTGTCCATGGATGTCAATGGTGGGCCGTATAGTCCCTTGTTTCCCTCGTATGAAGATGCGTCAAATGACTGAAGTTGAGTTGATGTGGGTATTGGCCCTGTCAAGTGGTTGAAGGATACATTCAAGTGACCAAGAAAGCTCAAGCTTGCAAGTTGTTGAGGCATGACTCCGGTGAGAGCATTGCAGCAGAGATCCAGTGACTCAAGCTGGCTCAAATTGCTGATTGATTGTTGAATATTGCCCGAGAAAGTATTATGAGATAGATTTAGAACCTTAAGAGCATTCAGATCTCCCAGCTCCTTTGGTATCCCACCATGAAAAGCATTGTTTGACAAGTCGATGCTAGTAAATATCGTTAGGATTTTCTGCAGCTGAAAATCGAAGCCCTTCAAGGTGACTGTGACTTCATCTCTGTAGTACTCAAAGATTGTGCTTCTATTATAGTATTGCACAGCACTGACTTTTGATTCATTATTATTTGTGTTAGCCATCATACTCTTACCAAGAAATAGGTTTGAAGGCTGACCACTGAAGCGATTGGAGGCTATGTCAATAATTTGTAGCAACGGCCAAAATGAGTTGTTTCCTGGGCACACAACTGTTCCAGATAATTGATTGGATCTAAGAACAAGAACTTTCAGGCTGGACAAGCTTTTCAGATGGCAAGGAAAGGTGTCTATCAACTGATTGTTGCCAAGGTCTAAAACCTTCAATGCTTTGCAATTTGCAAGTGTCTCCGGAAGCTGCCCATCAAGAACATTCATGTTGAAGTTAAGAGTTTCGAACGTGCAGTTTTCACCAAATTTATCTGGAATGGTCCCGTGTAAAGTGTTTCCTCTCAAGTTCAGGACCACTAGAGCTGGCATTATTTCAATCAGACAAACAGGGATTGTCCCATTCAAATTGTTGTATGAAAGATCAAGAATCTGAAGAATTGAGACGCTACATAGTGATTCAGGAATGCTACCGTATATCTTATTCCTAGCTAGAGATATGAATTGAGCTGACGGGAGGAAGTCTCCAAAGTCAGGGTTGATGGATGTAAAAAAGCTGTTGTTTGAAAAATCTAAATATTGTAGTTTTGTCTCAGATGGTATGGGTGGAAGCTGTCCTTGAAGATTGTTTGAATGAAGGTCAAGGATTTGTAAACCGGGTAACTCTGCTGGCAAATGTTTTTCCAGGTCCTCAAAATTGTTCCGAGAAAGGTTTAGAGAGTAAAGATTTTCTTTCCAAATCCATCCTGGAATTTTCCCTCGAATTTGATTGTTTGATAGATCAAGGTTCCATAAGTATGGTTGATCTCTTATAAACTCAGGTAGGACATGCAAGTTGCTGGAAGCCAGACCTAGGTAGCCCAGCAGGGGCAAAGAAGAGTTTGCAGTGGTACCTTTTGTATCAATTGTCAAGTAGTTATGTGATAGCTCTAGTGTGTAGAGGTCCTGAAGCGGGGGAAGAACCTCATGCTGCTTTATTGTGCCATTGAACGTGTTCCAACCAAGATCCAGAACATCGAGGCCTGTCGAATGGAAAATGGACTCTGGAATTGGCCCTTCCAAGCTGTTGAAACTCAAGTCGAGGAACTGCAGTTTTGAATCTATAGAAAAGATTGATGAGGGAATACTTCCACTGAGTGAATTATTCCTCAGCTCGATAAAATTCAGATTCTCTGCTGATGAAAATGACGGGATCGGGCCAGAAAAATTGTTGTTTGAGAGATCCAGCGTCTCCAATTTCTTGAGGGCTCCAATAGATGGTGGGATGAGCCCTTGAAAATTACAATCTGAAAGAGCGAGCATTTCCATCCTCTTGCTGACAGAATGTGGCAAAGTCCCTTGTAGGTCCTGATTTTCTTGTACAGCAAGGGTTGTCAATGTTGGGACCTCGAAAATTTTGTATGGAAAAGTTCCAGTTAGTCCGCAGTCATTTAGCGTTAGCATTGTGAGGTTGGTAAAGCTGGCTAGAAATTCTGGTACGGGCGCTGATAAATCGTTAAAATCAAGCCTAATTACGGAAAGAGAAGCTAGCTTTGCTAGAGATTGTTGAATCCCTCCTGTAAGATTGCAACCCCTCATGCTCAACACTTGCAGGTGAGGGAGTGATGACGATAATGGCTTGGCCCATTGGTTCCTCTCTGCTGAAATAGAAATGCCATCTAGGTATAATTCTCTGATACTGGTCAAGTTCTTGACGATAACTGCTAGACTGGGGAATCTAATATATAATGGAGAAATATTAGGGGAAGGCAGATATGCCTCCATTGAAATATCTAGTATGTCTAAATTGATAAGCTGTGATATTTCTAGGGGTACCTGCCCGCTGAAGTCTGTGTGCGACATGTTGAGGTAGGTCAAGCTAGAGAGGTTGCCCAACGACGATGGTATGTTGCCCAGGAGTGGGTTATATGCCAAATTTAGGCTCTGCAGAAATTGCAGCTGGAACAAACTACTGAGTTTGTCTATGCCACGGCTAATTGCTTCATTGCTTAGATCCAAGCCAATGACTCGGCCATTTGAGTTGTTACAATGAACACCGCTCCACTTGCAGCAGTCTTGAGTTTGGTTCCACCTTAGTAACTTGGTCGAAATGGAGTGGTTGAACTCGAGGCCACTTCGGAAGTTGAGGAGTAAGGACTTTTGATCGTCCAGACATTGACTCGAAACAGGATTAATGTTTATAGAGTTGTGTACCCATGCAAAGATGATGAGAGAAGACCATATTATAGGTGGAGCTTTCATTGGGGGGTGGATATGGGAGCTGCTTGGCCAAATGTTGGACAGACAGAGGTAGGGTTAAAGCAAATAACAAAGAAATTTCAATTTTTTTTGTAAAAGAAAGAACTTCATGATACCACCATAGGGGTTCCTTTTATAGTTATTGACTCACCTGTGCAAATTTCGTGGTGATGCAGCTCCGTGTCCTGAAAAAAAATGCGGAGCTGTGCCACATTAGGAGTGGGAGTGGAAATTTTTATTGATGTGGAGTATCAGAGAAGCTCGTTTGAATGCAGGACAAGAAGAGGCTAGTTGAAAGGAAGACTCCGAAGGTACGTCTGTTTCTTTTCCAAGAAGAGGCTAGTTGAAAGGAAGACTCCGAAGGTACGTCTGTTTCTTTTCTACTTAATAAGAAGACCTGATGAAAGAACCATTTAAGATAAGACTTAGAAAGAACCATACTCCACATTAATTGCTTATGTTTATATATTGTAATTGCTTCCCCAAGCCCAATCCCCTCTTACACTAATTATTAATAATGGTTTTTTTTCGCCCCACTTGTTGGCAGCATTTTCTTTAGTTGATGTTGATCCACTTGTCCTACTGACTTCGCATTGTTTAATTGCATGATTGCTTCCCTTCCTTTTATTTAGTTTGAAACTACAATCTTGGACTGTTGTTGTGTCAGCTGCTGTACTATATCTTGTTTCTTACTTATTTATTATTTGTGCAATTTATACTGAGTCTTTTAATTATTGGGAGTTGCGTGGAAGTTTAATGTTTTGATAGACCTCTTGTGTTATTGTTGATGCAGAAATGATGTACGTGATGTAAAGAAAACTTTTGGCTCTACATGTATGTCTGTATTGACTTGACTGAAGTGAAATGCTGGATCATGACTTGAAAAGTTGAAATTTATGCTTGAATCTGATTCTTGTAGGAGCATGATAATGTATTTGCTGCTTCCTTTTTTTTTTTTTTGCATTCTTAGCTTTGTGGATAATAGAAGTCCGAAGTTTAGTGTTACTGGTAATCACCCTATTTAGTCATGTCATAGTTCATTAGTTTGAATGTATGAAGTTGGTGAAGCACAAGGATTTGGTTAACCAAAAATTACTTCTTGAGACAAAAGAATCAACAAAGTAAGACAACAGTGAAGATACATAAATATTTGAACATTACTTCCTTCTTGATCTGGCTTCATATTTCTGCGTCTTTAAATCTTGCTTGCCTTCCTTCTGCTTGTTCCCTTCGAATCGTGCTTTAGTTGGCAGAATTTTCATAAGTAGTCTGTCCACATGGTAAGAATACAACTCCCTCCATCTGTTGATGCACAGGAGTGGCCCAAAGAAGATTATAATGCCGACAGGAAATCCAACTGCAGCACCACTAAGAATAAATTCGAGGTTGCTGTTAGCACTCGGATGTGAACCATCTGGAGGTGCTGGCCCTGACTCCGGAATGTGCCTGTTCTCGCCCCTCATTGCTAATGGTGGGCCGTAAAGTCCTCGGTTTCCCTCATACGAAGATGGATTGAAGGACTGAAGCTGAGTTCCTGTTGGGATCTGTCCTGCCAAGTTATTGAAAGATAGGTTCAGGTAGCCTAGGAAGTTTAAATTTGCCAGCTGTGGAGGTATGCTCCCTCTGAGTGTGTTACAACAGAGGTCCAGTGACTCTAGATGGCTCAAATTCCCTATGGATCGCGGAATACCCCCTGAAACCGAGTTATGAGAAAGGTTGAGAACCTTTAGGGCATTAAGATTTCCTAGCTCTCCAGGTAACCCTCTATTAAAAGCATTATCTGACAGATCTATGCTGGTGAAGATTGTCAGGATTTTTTGCAACTCAAATTCTGAACCTTTGAAGGTAACTGCTCATCGAGGTTTGGAAACTGCTCAAAAATTTCATGTAGCCTAACTGTGCCATTCAGCTTGTTTGAAGAAAAATCTAAATCCCGGACACTTCTCAATTGAAATATGGATTTTGGGATTGGCCCTTCCAAGCTATTTTTATTAATATCTAGTATTTCCAGCATTGAGTCCTTTGAAAACATTGATGTCGGAATAGTGCCAGATAGTAAATTATTCGACAAAAAAATATATTTCAGATTCTTTGCTGATGTAAAAGATGGGAGTCGACCTGTAAAGTTGTTGTAGGAGAGATCCAAATACTCCAGTTTGCTGAGACTTCCTACTGATGATGGGATGATCCCTTGAAAATTACATTCAAATAGATCGACTTTGATCAGCCTTGCCATGTTGCTGATCTTAGGCAGAGTGCCTTGTAAGCTTGGGTTGAAACTTATATCAAGCTGTGTTAGTGTTGGTATCTGAAGAATCTCATCTGGAAATGTCCCTGTCAGATTGCAAGCGGCAAGTGAGAGTGTCTTGAGGTTCGTAAATCTGGCCAGAAACAGTGGTACAGGAGCAGATAACTCATTGCCACGTAGGTCTATCACAGAAAGTGAGTATAGTTGGGAAAGCGAGGAATGAAATCCACCCGTAAGATTGCATCTACGCATGCTCAAGACTTGCAGGTGAGGAAGTGAAGAGGATATTGCCTCGCCCCATTTGTCCCCGTCTGCTGATATGGCAATGCCATTCAGATACAACTCTCTGACGTTAGTCATGTTTTGGATGATGGTTCCTAACGTCGGGTTTTGGATTGTCAATGGAGGGAACTCAGAGATTGAAAGATCTACTGTGACTAAATTCACAAGCCGTGATATTTCAAACGGCACCTGACCGCTGAAGCCCGTGTGGGAGAGATTTAGGTAAGTCAAGCTAGAGAGGTTCCCAAGCGCTGTTGGTATGCTCCCCAGCACAGGGTTGTATGCCAAATTCAAGGTCTGCAGAAACTGCAAACGGAATAAACTACTGAGATTATCAATACCTTTGTTGATTGCCTCGTTACTCAAATCCAAGCCAGTGACTCGGCCATTCGAAGTATTACACGTTACACCATTCCAGCCGCAGCAATCTGTACTTCGATTCCAGTTTACTAGCTTGGTTGACATTGTGTAGTTGAATTTGAGACCGCTTTGCAATGTCAGGAGTAAGGACTTCTGGTCGTCGAGACATTGGCCGGAAACAATTTTTTTGGTGATGCAGTTCTGTGTCAATGCAAATATGAAGAGACTATGCCAGAATAGGAGTGGTATTTTCATTGATGAAAGGAGGACACCAAAGGTATTTCTGTTACTTTTCTACTTCAAAGAAAGAGCTATAAAAGGGAAAACTTGATGAAAAAGCCACTTGATGAGAATCATGAGATAACTATAAAAAAGAAATACTTGATGAAAACCACTTGATAAAACTACCATAATCTATGCAATCATGTTGGCCTAATTACTTCACTTTTTGTACTTATTATATACTAGTATGTGCTTAACTGCTTCGCCAAGCCCACTTGTCTTGTGTATACGGTTTACCTATGTGCACAACTTGTGCACTCAATCTGTTATGTACTCCCTCCGTCCCGATTAATTCTTTACCTTTCCATTTTGAGTCATCTCAATGATATCTTTACCTTTCCATTCTTGTGTTATTTTTTGCTTGCAAAATGACAATTCTATCCTTACTTAATCACCCCATGTGTTTGTTTTACTTACAAAATGACCATTTAACCCCATTTTACCCACTTTCCATGTGTTTTTTAATTGTTTACTTGTTTATCTTTCATCTCCTTGGACTTTGTGCAAAACACAAAGTTAAAGGAAATGATCGCGACGGAGGGAGTATAGTAGACGATGAGAAGAATGAGAAAGACTTTGTATGGTGTACCTTATTCAAAACACTGGAAACTTTATGTATATTGTATCTGAATTTACGAACGTTTTTCTATTTTATTCCTACTAGAGAAGGCTTGCCCTCTATACACCCTTGTGGCGGGACCCTTCTCCGGACCCTCGCCTTGCGGGGGCGCCTATGTGCGATCGGGCTGTCCTTTTTTTTACTTCTATTTTATTCTGCTATTTGGAGTCTAAAGACTCGGTATTCTTGGGCTTTAATATACTGGAATAAAACAAAATGGTTCAGAAAACTATATGTGCTTCTTGTTATGTGAAGCAATAGTCGAATGGTGCAATTCGACGCAAACTTTCACGACAGGTCATCTATAAGCAACCTCTTTATGTTTACATCATAAGGGTAAGGCTACCGTACATAAGACCCTTCCTTTCCTCCCCCAAAGTGGAGGAAAGAATATAATCGGAAATGGCAGATAAGTTAGTCATTCAGTTGACAGCAGAATGGCCGGTGGAGAAGGTAAACAGTTCAGTTCAGTTCAGTCTTTCTTTAATTAGAGACCGGTCTTGTTGCAACGACTATGGTCTACTTTCCAGATCCCTTCTTTGGACTTATTTTCAATTGTTTTTTCCCCCGAAGACTCTTGAAGATCACGTCGTTCATTTGTTGGGAATTGCAAGTCAACGAACCGTTGTTTCATGGTCAAGAATGTGTGTAATTTTTTCTCTTCTATTGAGACGATATTTAACGTCAAATTTCAGCAATGTTAAGAGTTGGGTGAAATTCTTTTAATTGGAGCAAATTGTATTCACTAACAATGTTGTTTTATTGATTGTTTGATCGATTGGCCTTACGTTTTTAAAGATATATCTTAATAAACTTAGCATGCGTTGTTGGTACGCTTCATGCGTTAACATGCATTATTAATGTTCTAGTTTACAATCACAATTCACAAGTGCCAAATATTAATAATTAAAAAAGAAGTTTGTTAGCTTTAGCTCCTATATGCAGTAAGTTTGTTCAGATTACAATGATTTTGAGTCATTTGCCTTTTTAACTAGACACCATGCCTTATTCTTGAGGAAATCAATGAGGCCCAGTTGAAAATTTATGCGTTATTTTCAGAAATATCCATTCTTTTCAAGAAAAATCACAATTGCATGAAATAATCGGAAATAAAGTTAGAAATTCCGTTCTGAGACATAGTGAAGAGTTTTAGTACATATATATTTGGATCTGAATTTATGAATGAACTTCTATTTTATTCTGCTATTTGGAGTCAAAGATTCGCTATTCTTGGGGTTTGGAATAAAATGGAATAAATCAATATGGTTCGCAAAACTATACTAGTATGTGCTTGTTGTTATGTGAAGTATAAGTCGAATGACTATTCAACGCAAATTTTCTTGTCCCGTCATCCGTAAGCAACCTCTTTATATTTATTACGTGTTTAACTGCCACTATTTACGTGGTTGTTGGTCTTCCAGAAGTGTCATCAGCTGTCATGGTAGTGTGTGGCTAGCTTATGGTGCAGCGTTATGGAATACGAGATGTAATGATTTTCAGGATTGCTGAAAGAATCCAAGTTATAATTGAAACATTCTACTTAAGCTTGTATCTTTGTTTGAAGGGAACTTGCAAATTTTTTGTTAAATCGATTTCTTGGGACAGAATGGTTTGTTACGGAGTTCCACTAGAGTTTCAAAAATAAACTTTACTCCCTCTGTCCCCCTTTAAACACCCCAATCCTTTTTTCACGTGGATTAAGGTGGTATCCTATGTTTATCATTGTTAGAGAAAATGAGTGGTTTAATTATTATTGTTGAAGATAGTGGGTGGTTTGTTTATTATTGTTGGAGATAATGGGTGGTTTGTTTATTGTTTTTGGAGATAGTGGAGAGTTAATTTGTAGTGAAAACTTACCCCATTTAGAATGTTTTGAAATGGGGTGTTTAAAGAAAGACACTCCGAAAAGAAAACTGAGGTGTTTAAAGGGGGACGAAGAAAGTAGATAGGAATTGACCTAGAATGGTAGTAAAAGTTTACACTTTGCTAATTATGACTGCATTTCTTTTTCATTCTACCAATTATTGCAAAGCCAAAATACTTTTTTATAATTTCTGTGGACGAAATTCCATGGCGCGCACAAGACGGTTACTGGAGCCTGAAGGTAAGACCACAGTAGACATTTACTTGATCCATGTGTGAGAAAAAGTCTTGATGCAGGGACAATGGTCGATTTTTGTTAGTTTAATGATACGTTTGTCTTTGTTAGTCAATGATGCGCCCATTTAGATCATTTTTCGGAGTTTGGACTGATTTGCATCCGCCTAGTCTCCCTGAATATGCCAAGACCAAGTTGTTTATATCTCAGTGGGAAAAGATTCTGCAAGTAAGCAAGCCTTGTTTCAGAGTCGATGAATTTTCTGCATTATTAACTCTTTCGGATCTTTCCATTTCCAATGGAGCCAAAGACTACTTATTCTTTGGTTTTGGTTTTGGTTCCAGTGGGAATTTGTTTTATGTTTTTTAACTTGTTCCAAACTTTTCCTTACTTGTTCAAAGTTCATATGTTTTTCACTATTTTTTTAACTTTTATTTATTTTGAGGATTTTCTAAAATTCTTATCGAAAGTGTTTCAATATTTCTAAATGGTTCACAACGTTTTTGAAATTTTATGGCGCGCATAAGACGGTTACTAGACGAGTATTCATGTTAGCCGACCCCAAATCATTTTGAGAGTAAGACTTGGATGTTGTTGTTGTAATTAAATATATCCAAATGGCTCATAAAACTGTCCGTGCTTCTTATTTTGTGAAGTAACAGTCAGTCGGTGCGATACTCGTCGCAATTTTTATTTTGGGTCATCCGTGCGCAACATCTCTATGTTTCAATAGGGGTAAGACTTGCGTGCATCTGACCCCCCCTTACCCCGCCTTATGGCGGGAGCCTTTAAGACACTGGGGTTAAAGATGTTGTATTAACTCTTTCGGATGATGTATATTAATCAATCCGAATCTTGCAGTGTTGCTAAGCATTACGCGTTAATTTGCCTTAGAATTACGAGCAGAGAATAGTCTTTTGTTTAGTTTCTCTGTGATTACTCTGTGTTTGATGTCAACTTGTTATGGTTAAATTTACAATTACCAAGTGGCAAATATACTAAGCTTTCACTATTTCATACAAATGGTTACTCTACTTTTTATAGCATTAATGCAGGCAGACTCTCCCTGATATTTCTGGTTGGTCCAATCAAGGCATCAACTGCCTAACATTTTAAAAGGTAAACAAGAGTTTACATGATTGCTTAATTATTAGAAGGATGTTTGCAGCTTTGGCTTTTCATATGTTTTTTCATTACAATGCATTGATCTTCAGGAAATTGCCCGAGTGTAACTAGTTCTGTGTCTTTGTTAACTACGAGTAGTTCATAGCATTATACCAATTTACTGAGGTATCTAATTCCTGCAGTGCACATTATACCTAAGTTACCTGTCTTTGTGAATTGAAGGGAAAGTACCATACCAAAAACATTTTATATGAGGTATCTAGTTCTTTGTAGCTAATAGATCTGAAAGTGGAAGGTTTATCGTAAGAACATCCTTTTTTAGGGAAAACACGTCACATTTTATTTTTAATTAGGTACATTTGATAAATTATATTTGTAAATAACAACAAAAACAGAAGAAAAAAATGGTTAATTGTATTTATTTAAATTTTTATGCTTATGCATACATGGTACAAACTCTATCTATTGGAGTATAATTTAAAAGTTATTTACATTTATAAAAATTAATTAAGTCATTTAAAAATGATTTATTAGTGTGTTTTGCGTTACTTGTCACGCACCCTAGAACTCCTCCTTTTAGTGAGGATTTGACGAACTTAGACTATCAAGACGGGGTGTCATAACTCGAATGTCATACTTCCCACAAGAAGCACTGTTCTTTTGGGAATTTCCATATTTTATTTTTTGTGCTACTTTTTAATGTCCGCATGACACATTTGGAAATTATGAGCTCCATTTTCTTAAAATGTGTGAAAATTTTAAGAGGCTGTAATGAAATCTATTATAGATGATGATCAAACACGAACACAAGCACGGACACAGCAGATGATCGAATGTTGAAGGAGCTTGATACTAAGTTTGCTGCCTGTAACTTTCTGTTTTAGCTTTATGATACACGAAGTCAAAATTTCAATGTTGCTGGGTGTGGAATTGCCAGTTTAGTCTATGCTGTTGTTTGAGTGTAGAAAAGTTGACGAAGCGCAAGGATTTGATGAACTAATACTTTGCTTGATACAAATGGATTAACAAAGTAAGGCAGTAGTAAGGATACATGATAATTTGAGCATAGTAGTTCCTTCCTGATTAGGGTTTCAATTTCCGCGTCTTTGAAACCTGCTTGCTTTTCGTCTACTTGCTTTCTTTTGACGAGATTTACTCGGTAGCACTTTCATAAGCAGTGTATCCACATGGTAATTGTACCAGTCCCTCCATATTTTGATGCATAGGAGTGGCCCAAAGAAGATTACAATGCCGATAGGAAACCCAACCGCAGCTCCACTGATAATCCATCTAAGGTTGCTGTCAGGGTGTGGAACCTGTGGAGATGCTGGCCCTGACTCTGGGATGTGCTTGTTGTCGCCTCGCAGTGTTAATGGTGGGCCGTAAAGTCCTCGGTTTCCCTCATACGAAGATGCGTTGAAAGACTGGAGCTGAGTAGCTGTTGGGATCTGTCCTGCCAAGTTATTGAAAGATAGGTTCAAATAGCCTAGGAAGTTTAAATTTGCTAGCTGTGGAGGTATGCTCCCACTGAGTGTGTTACAACAGAGGTCCAGTGACTCTAGCTGGCTCAAATTCCCTAAGGATGTCGGAATATGACCTGAAACCGTGTTGTGAGAAAGATTGAGAACCATCAAGGCATTCAGATTTCCTAGCTCTGCAGGTATCCCACCGTGAAAAGCATTATCCGACAAGTCTATGCTAGTAAAAGTTGTGAGGATCTTTTGGAACTCAAATTCAAAACCTTTGAAGGAGACTACTACTTCGAACTGGTAGTACCCAAACCTTGTGTTATTGTACTGCAAAGAAGTGGGGTTTGATCTGGTCTCATTTGTTGTAGTCATCATCTTCTTGCCAAGAAATAGTGTCGACAGCTGCCCAGTGAAAAGATTGGAAGCAAGGTCAATAATCTGAATCAATGGCCATAATGAATTGTTCTCTTGACAGACCACAGTGCCATGAAATTGATTGGATCTGAGGACCAGGACTTGCAGGCTTGACAAGGATTTCAGATGGCAGGGAAAGGTATCGCTTAAGTTGTTGTTCCCCAAGTCTAAAACGCTCATCCGTTTGCAATTTGCAAGTGATGCTGGAATACCTCCTTTGATAAAGTTCCCATTAATGTTAATAGTTTCCAGTGTGCAGTTTACTCCAAATTCATCAGGGATGGCACCATGCAATTTGTTGTCTCTTAGATTTAGGACTGCGAGATTTTGATTTTGAGCTACTGCAGTTAGACAAGATGGAATTGTCCCATTGAGATTGTTGAATGATAGATCAAGAACTTGGAGAATGGTGGCATTGCACATTGATGTTGGTATGCTTCCATATATCTTGTTTCTTGCAAAAGATAAGTATCCGGCTGATGAGAGGGAATTTCCAATGTCATGGGGGATGGATAAATGGAAACTGTTGTTTGAAAAATCCACATATTGTAGTCTTGTCTAAGATGATATAGCTGGAAGTTGTCCTTGAATATTGTTGGAATGGAAATCAAGGTACTGTAAATTGGGTGGAAAATCTGTCAGACGTTTCTCAAAGTACTCAAAATTGTTGCGAGAAAGGTTCAGAGTGTTAAGACTATCACGCCAAATCCGCTTGGGAATTCTCCCGTGAATCTGATTATTTGAAAGGTCTAGATAATTCAAGTACTGTAGATTTTCAATAAAGTCAGGGAGGATTCTCAAGCTGCCGGATGCGAGACCAACGTAGGTAAGCTGGGGAAAAGAGGATTTTCCGGATGTGTTACTTGCATCCAATATGAAGCAATTGTGTGAAAGTTCTAGTGTATCTAGGTTGGGTAACTGCTCAATAATCTCATGGAGCCTAACCGTACCACTCAGCTTGTTTGAGCCAAGTCCGAGACTCTGGAGATATTTTAATTGGAATATGATCTTTGGGATTGACCCCTCCAAGTTGTTGCTACCTATGCCTAGAAACTGGATTCTCGAGTCTGTTGAGAACATTGATGTCGGAATACTGCCAGAAAGTGAATTTTCTGTCAATTCGAGGAAATACAGATTCTTTGCTAATGAGAGGCTGGGGATTGGACCTGAAAAGTTGTTAAAGGAGAGATCCAGATACTCGAGGTTGTTAAGACTTCCCAATGATGGGGGGATGATCCCTTGGAAGTTACACTCGAAAAGATCAAGCGTGATCAGTCTTTTCAGGTTGCCAATGGAAGAAGGGAGAATGCCCTGTAAGTCTGGGTTGTAGTTCATATCTATATTTCGAAGTGTTGAAACCTGGAAAATTTTCTGTGGAAATGTCCCTGTCAGACTGCAATTGGATAGTCTTAGTGTTTTGAGGTTGGTGAATGTGGCTAAAAATTCTGGCACTAGGGCCGAAAACAACTTATTGGCTTGAAAGTCCATGACAGAAAGGGAGCGTAGCTTAGCGAGGGAGGGGTGAAATCCGCCCCTAAGGTCACAGTTAGGCATGCTGAGGACTTGCAGACGGGGTAGCACTGATAATGCGTCACCCCATCTGTTCCCCTCAGCTGAAAAGGCTATACCACCAAGATAAAGTTCTCTCAGTTGGGTCAAGTTTTGCATGATCACTGCTAGATTTCGGCATTCTATTTGTATTGAAGCTAAACCAAAGGGATCGTCATCCCCATACTTGGTCATAGAAAGGTCTAGAACGACTAAATTCATAAGTTGTGATAATTGAATTGGTACCTGCCCGATGAAGCCTGTATGAGACAAATTGAGGTAAGTCAAGTTAGAGAGGTTACCGAGGGCAGAAGGTATCTTCCCTAGAAAAGGGTTGTATGCGAGGTTTAACCTCCTGAGATGCTGCAGTCTGAACAGAGGACTGAGGTTATCTATGCGACTAGTGATTGCTTCTCCACTCAAGTCCAATCCAGTGACATGGCCGTTTGATCTGTTGCAGTGGACACCTGCCCAGTGGCAGCAGTCCTTGTTCCGATTCCACTCTACTAACTTGGTTGACAGCTCATGGATAAACCCGAGGCTGCTTCGCAGTTCTACAAGTACTGATTTCTGATCGTCTAGACATTGGCTTGAAACAGAATTGAAATTGGTGCAGCTCTGTATCCATACCAAGACGAAGAGTAGTAGCCATGGTATGAGCATTCGTATCATTGTGGAGGAAAGAATACTTCCGAAATGCAGAGAAGTTAGACGTTCAGTTCACTCGAAAGCACCTTAAATACATACAGGAATAACAGGACAACAGAATGGACATTGGAGTAGGGTAAGGCCATATGCTAAACAGTTACAGTCTTTCTTCAAATAATAGTCTAATTTTGACAAGTCTAATGATACATTTGTCTTAGTTAGTCGAGGATGAGCCCATCCAGAGCATTTCTTTGTTTATTTGGGTCTGTCCTTTCGCCGAAGACTATAAGACCAAGTCGTTCATGTGTCAATATTCAGCATCAGTGTGAAAGGAATTGCAATTCCAACAGACGACCCTTGTTTTTGGAGTCACGAGTCGTTCATGTGGCAGCACTCGCGACCCTCCTTTGCATCCAGATGAACTGTAACATTATTCTTTGGCCCTTTTTTTTTCCCTTTTTTTTTTGAGGGGTTTTTAAGTTCGTATGTTAGTGGTCAAGATAACAATAATAATAAACCGTTGGGCAATGTTCTGAAAACCGGGAAAAAAATTATGCCTTGAGAGTGATGATTTGCTTTCTAGCATGTTTGATCAATTCTATCAGTGTTAGTTTGTTATCTTGATTTACATGCTGAAGTGTACATTCATTAAGGAGTGTTTTCATAACTTGGTCATGCAATGTTGTTACCCTTCACATACACGTTAACATGCATTATTCTTTCAGTTTTCTTACGAATATGATTGCTATCTTGTAATACACTTATGCTGTGAATTACAATCAACGGATGGCAAATATATGTAGTAATCTTTCACTACTAACACTTTTATACTGATGCAGGCGGCTTTGATCTAGTGGTTTATCATTACCCAAGTGTTTCATTTAAAAAGAGTTATTTTAAGGGAAGAATTTGTCAGTTTTAACTCTTTATCACACGGATTTCGCTTCCTATGTCTTTTAACTTTTGAGTGTCGTGAACACTTGATCTATTATGAATCATTTATAGTTTGTTTGGATAATTAAATAGAGAGAAATGGAGCGAAATGGAGTGGAGAAAAACGAAGGGGTTCATAATCGTTGATTTGGATTGCAAATGCAAAATTGCAAAGACTAATGAGATACTAGAAGGAAAGTTGCAAGCTGGGAAAGCAGACATTGAAAGGGTGCGAAGGGGCAGGACAAATATGAAATTATGAAGAATAACTTTCTGCATGAAGTATATAGAGAAGGCCTCATTATGTTCAATAAGCTGGGCCTCTTTGTTTCTTCATCCTTCTTTTTCAAGTTTTTCTTCATTGATTTTACTCCACATAGAGATGTGAAGTGTCGTATATACAGGGTGGCACACTATCGTCGTTCACATTAGAAAATGACACTAATAATACACATTGTAGTTCACATTCTCTGTCAAGAGAAATGGGAGAAAATTGATCCTTCCAAATGCCAAATCTCTACCCCTTTCTCTATCCTCCACAGTATACACGTGTTTGATTCTATTTTAGAGAGTCGATATTTTAAGTATGAGCTTTTACTACATACAATAGTTTTTAACTTCTAAAAAAAACTCTATGTTTGTTCAAGTTTATAATTTTAGGGACTAAAATTATTTTGCAAAGTTAAACCAAACTCATACTAAATTTGTTCTTAATAAGAAGTAAAAGTTTCAATTTGAATCTCCTTCTCCAGAAACTATTTCTGAAAAGTAGTTTTAGAGAAATCGGAGCTTTTGCTCAATTTAAGTTTTTGACCCCTTAAAATGCCCCGACCTCTATACATAACATGTGAATTTTACCACTGAGGTAGGGGGGCCAAGTGATAAGATCATACTGTAACATATAGAATTATAGATATTCTCAAAACCAGTAGGGACGTGGCCCCCTCCCAACACAAGGAAGCTCCGCCTGTGGCGTTAACCACAAATACGTAGTGCAAAATGCTAATGCAAACCAATACTCAACCATATTTTTGTGGTTTTTTTATTTTATTTTATTGTTAACGTTTGTGTATTGTCATACTTTGACCAGTATTGTGCTCGAGATATGTAACTCAAAAGTTATAACGAATCCTTAATATATTACCATATAGAAGTATTGATAAATAGATTTTCAAACTTTAATCACAAAATTCATGTTTGTAAATCTCATAAAACTCAAATTTTGGGAATACATTTTTTCGTTTCAACTCACATTTTTCATTGTGTAGAGCGTTACCTATTCTATTTCTAGGATTGTCGCGAAAGTAAAAAATTTGGTTGTGGCCATTGTTTGACCATAGGTGACCGATGTTTGATTGGTTGGTGGCAAGAGATCGACGATTTTTTAAACGGACAACACTCATTATGCATAAAAATGGAGAACTATTTTGTCAAAATTAATGCTAAATCTAGAGTTTACGACAAATTTGGATTTTGGAGTGGATTAGTCTTCCAACGGCGTACTTGACAACTTTTATAATGTGGAAGTATAACACCGTACTTTGTGTAACTTGAAAGTTGAAACCTTGATAAAGTCGATGAATCGGACACGCACAAAATGTTGGTAAAAAGTTAAGTACAAGTTACCCAACAACACTCAATCAGGCTGACCTTTGCCTTAACATATTGGGCGGGAAAACCTAAAAATCACTCCAAAAACTCCCAAAAAATAACAATGATCGCAGAAGAAGGAAGAGCTGATTGAATCAATCGGAAAATTTCCCTTTTTCTCTCTCCTCCCTCACTCAAAATGAGCCGAATACGCTTTCTCATGTAAGTATTTTTATCTGCATTCTGGTTGCTGCAATTTTACTATTTTTTTCTTGCTTAAATTTTTTACCGCCTGATTAATTTCCTTATTTACCGTTGTAATTATTCTATCTTTGATTCTCATGATTATCGGGAGCTGGGTTCATATATATTATTGTGCTTAATAATGCTTATTGCATACTCACACCCCAATGTGCTGCTTTGGTGGGGTAATTGTTCTTTAATTTATGATTTAATAATGTTCTAGTTTGATTAAGAATGTTTTATGCACCCCAATGTTCAGCATTAGGAACATGAAATGGGTTTATGTGATCGGGTCTCGTAACTAGTTTGGATGTCCGGACCGCGCCCCAGGCTACAACTCTAACTATATATTCTCACCTCTTTTAACAACTATTTACGTACCCGATTATGAATGCAAATTAATAGAGTATCTAATGTAAAAAACTTGACGAATCCAACCTGCCTGGTGCCCGGTGGCTGTCTCGGGTTTGAATCCTCAATTTCTCGTATCCCTAAGTTGATGAATTGAATTGCTGGAATGTAAATTTGTGATCTTGACATGAACATTGGGCTTAATCCCACTAGTGTCGGGAACATAATATATGGAGTTTACTGCTTCTAATAATTTGTCCTTGGCTTTGTGATAATTCTTTCGATAGGTAGTCCTTAGCTTTGTGATATTCGAAGTCGGGATTTGGAATATTACTGGCAATGGCTCAATTTAGTTCTTGCCGTTGTTTGAATGTATGAATTTGATGAAGCGTAAGGATTAATTAAGTAAGAGAATGCCGAGGATATAAAGCAATACTTCCTGGCCGGAGGACAACTAAAGAATATTCGAATATTGTAGTGCCTTCCTGATTTGGGTTTTAATTACTGCGTCTTTGAAACTTGCTTGCTTTTCTTATGCTTTGAAACATTGATCTAGAAGATACATAAAGTTTGAACATTGTAGTGCCTTCCTAATTTGGGTTTTCAATTTCCGCGGCTTTGAAACTTGCTTGCTTTTCATCTGCTTGTTTTCTCTTGACGGGCATTACTGGGTAGCACTTTCATGAGCAATCTATCCACATGATAATTGTACCACTCCCTCCATATTTTGATGCATAGGAGTGGCCCAAAGAAGATTACAATGCCGACAGGAAACCCAGCTGCTGCACCACTTAATATCCATTCGAGGTTGCTTTTAGGATGTGTATTGTGCGGAGGTGCTGACCCTGAATCTGGAATGTGCCTGTTCTCACCTCCCAGTGTCAAGGGTGGGCCGTAAAGTCCTTGGTTTCCCTCGTACGAAGATGCATCGTAGGACTGAAGCTGAGTTGCTGTCGGGATCTGTCCTTTCAAGTTATTGAAAGATAGGTTCAAGTACCCAAGGAAGTTTAAACTTCCCAGCTGTGGAGGTATGCTCCCACTGAGTGTGTTACAACAGAGGTCCAGTGACTCTAGCTGGCTCAAATTCCCTAAGGATATCGGAATATGACCTGAAACAGAGTTATGAGATAGGTTGAGAACCTTTAGGGCATTCAGATTTCCCAGCTCTCCAGGTAAGCGTCCTTGAAAAGCATTATCTGAGAAGTCTATGCTGGTGAAAATGGTTAGGATGTTCCGCAACTCAAATTCAAAACCTTTGAAGGTGACTACCACATCATACTGGTAGTAGCCAAAACCTGTTTCAACATTATACTGCAAAGAACTAGGTTTTGATCCGGTCTCATTTGTTGCAGCCATCATCTTCTTGCCAAGGAATAGTGTTGTCAGCTGTCCACTGAAGCGATTCGAAGCTAGGTCAATAATCTGAATCATTGGCCATGATGAATTGTTCTCCAGACAGACGACAGTGCCATGAAATTGATTTGACCTGAGGACCAGAACTTGCAAGCTTGACAAGGATTTCAGATGGCAAGGAAAGGTATCATTCAATTGATTATACCCCAAGTCTAAAACGCTCATTCGTTTGCAATTGGCAAGTGATACCGGAATAGGCCCTTCCAGAAAATTCGTGTTGAAGTTGATATTTTCCAGTGTGCTGTTTGCTCCAAATTGATCAGGGATAGCACCATGTAATTTATTGTCTCTTGGATTCAGAACTCCGAGAGCTTGAGGTTCTCTGGTCAGACAATGTGGTATTATCCCACTGAGATTGTTAAATGAAAGATCAAGAGTTCGGAGACCTGTTGCATTGCACAGTGATGTAGGAATGCTCCCGTATATCTTATTCCGTGCTAAAGATAAGTATTCAGCGGATGAGAGGGAATTGCCGATGTTGGGGTTGATGGAAGAAATGAAACTGTTGTTTGAAAGATTTATATATTGTAGTGTATTCTGAGGTGGTATAGCTGGAAGTTTTCCTTGAATTTTGTTGGAATGGAGGTCCAGGACTTCTAAGTTGGATGGGAAATTTGGTAGAGGTTTTTCAAGGTACTCGAAATTGTTGCGAGAAAGGTTCAGAGTGTAAAGATTATATCGCCAAATCCACTTGGGAATTCTCCCTTGGAGCTGATTATTTGAAAGGTCTAAAAAAATTAAGTTCGGTAGATTTTGAATAAAGTGAGGGATGACGCTCAAGCTGGCTGATCCAAGGCCAAGGAAGTTGAGTAAGGGATAGGAGGATTTTCCAGTGGTATTACTTGTATCGAACGTGAAGTGATTGTGTGAAAGTTCTAGTGTATTGAGGCTCTGAAACTGCTGTAAAATTTCATGCAGTTTAAGCCTGCCATTAAGCTTGTTTGAAGAAATATCGAAATTCTTAAGGCTTTTCAATTGGAGTATAGATTTTGGGATTGGCCCTTCCAAGCTGTTTCTACTCATCATTAGATTTTCCAGCATTGAGTCCTTTGAAAACATTGATGTCGGAATAGTGCCGGATAGTAAATTAGCCGACAAAAAAATTGATTTCAGATTATTTGCTGAGGAAAAAAATGGGACTTGACCAGTAAAATTGTTGTAGGAGAGATCCAAAAGCTCCAGTTTGCTGAGATTTCCTAGTGACGGTGGAATGATCCCTTGAAAATTACATTCACCTTGCCATGCTGCTGATGTTTGGCAGAGTGCCTTGTAAGCTTGGATTGAAACTTATTTCAAGATCTGTTAGTGTTGGTACCTGAAATATTTCATTTGGAAATGTCCCTGTTAGCTTGCAACCGGCTACTGAGAGTGTCTTGAGGTTCGTAAATCTGGCCAGAAACTCTGGTACGGGAGCAGTTAAGTCATTCCCATCTAGGATTATTACAGAAAGAGAGCGTAGTTTGGAAAGTGAGGAATGAAATCCACCCGTAAAGGTTGCACAAAGGCATGCTTAACACTTGCAGGTGAGGAAGCGATGAGGATAACGCCCTGCCCCATGACAAACATGACAAGCTTGTTTGAGGGCAGGACAAGAGGAGGTTAGTGGAATGGAAGACACCGGAGGTATTTTTGTTGCTTTTCAACTTTATAAGATCTGGTGAAAGAACCACTTGATAAGACAACCATAGTCTATGCAATCATGTTGGCCTAATCACTTCACCTTTTTGTACTTATTGGATATGTTCATAATTGCTTCGCCAAGCCCACTTCCCTCTTATATATTAGTTAAACTCTTGTCTGTACCTGGTAGGGTCAGGGTAGTTTATCTGGATCGTATATGTACACATGTTGTCCACTCCATCTGTCATATATAGACATAGGGGTGTAAACGAGCCAATCTGGGTCCGAACTCGGGTGTGGTCAGGATTGGCTCCGAAGTTTTAGCTCGGGATTGGGCTCGGCTAGCCAAAAAAAATTTGAGCTCGAGATTGGCTGGACAAGTATGAAACCAGCTCTGGCTCTGCTAGAGATAGAGTCAATTTAATAATTTTATTTAATTTTGAATTGAATCTATAAAATTACATCTGTTTTAATATTACACTTCTAAAAACAAATTATACACAAAAAACGAACGAGACATACTGATATCATGAACTGACTATATGATTTACCAAACTCAGCTATTTTTAAAACATTCTTCCTGACCTGTGTTTTAATTTCTGGGCCTCTGTTTAATCCGTGTTCTTCTGCTTCTTTTTCGCCGTTGACTATCTTTATCTGGCAGTATTTTCACTAGCAGACTGTCCACGTGGTAGTTGTACCATTCCCTCAATCTTTTGAGAAATAAGAGCGGCCCGAAGAAAATGGTGATACCTACTGGAAACCCTACTGCAACACCACTGAACAACCACTCTAGCAGCACCCCAGAACTGATAAAATGTGATTTCTCTTGAAATATTGAGGGTACCAACCCTGGAGAGTGTTTACTTTGGCCAGTCACTGTTAATGGTGGGCCATAGAGTCTTGCATTTCCCTTGTATGAGGATGCGTCGAATGACTGAAGCTGTGTCGAAGTTGGGATTGATCCTGCCAGATTGTTGAAGGATAGGTTTAAGTATGCTAGGAAGCCTAAGCTTGCGAGCTGTTGAGGTATGCTCCCACTGAGAGCATTAAAAGATAAATCGAGTGACTCAAGCTGGCTCAAATTCCCTATTGATTGTGGTATGTTGCCTGATAGGGAGTTTCGTGAAAGGTTCAGAACTTTAAGAGCAATTAAATTTCCTAGCTCTCTCGGGTACCTCCCATGGAAGGCATTGTTGGACAAGTCGATGCTGGTGAAGATTGTCAGGACTTTTTGCAATTGAAAATCATAGTTTTTGAAGGTTACGGAAACCTCGTCCTGGTAATAAGTGTAAGCTGAGTCGTTAGTCTGATAATTTAAAAAGCTAAGGCTTGATTGGTTTTCGTTGTTTTCAGCCATCATCTGTGTGCTACGAAATAATGTTGACAACTGACCAATAAAGCGGTTGGAAGCTAGGTCTATGATCTGAAGCATTGGCCAAAAAGAATTGCTCTCTTGACAGGTGACAGTCCCATGAAGTTGATTGGACCTAAGGACGAGAACTTTCAGGCTGTATAGGCTTTTCAAATGGCAGGGAAAAGTGTCAGTAAATCGATTATACCCAAGGTCTAAGACTTCCAAGAGACTGCAATTGGCAAGTGACCCTGGGATGTGGCCATCGAGAGAATTCATGTTGAAGTTGAGGGTTTGTAGTGTGCAGTTTTCTCTAAAGTTATTAGGGATTGTACCATGCAAAGAATTTCCTCTTAAATTCAGGACCGCGAGATTTTGTGTTATCGCAGTCAGACAAAGAGGAATAGTCCCATTCAATTCATTGTATGAAAGATCAAGAACCAGAAGATTAGAGGCGTTGCACATTGATGTAGGAATGTTGCCATATATTTTGTTCTTTGCAAGAGAGATGAATTCAGCTGATGGGAGGGGATTAATAAAGTTTGAGGTGATGGGTGCAATAAAACTGTTGTTTGACAAATCTATATATTCCATTGCAGTTTGTGACGGGAATACTGGAAGTTCCCCGTGAATATAGTTAGCGTGAAGATCAAGGACATGAAAATTTGATGGGAATAGTGAAGGAGGCTGTGCCAGTTCGACAAAACTGTTACAAGAAAGGTTCAGACGGTATAACGCATCGTTCCAAATCCAACTAGGAATTTCTCCATGGATCTGGTTGTTTGAAAGATCAAGCTCATACAAGTAAGGATGGTTTTCTAGGAATCCAGGCAGGATATGTAAGTTGCAGGAAACGAGAGATAGCGTGGTCAATTGAGGATAAGAGGAATTTGTATGAGTATCATTTGCATCAATTGACAAGCCGCTGTATGTAAGGTCAAGTGTCTCAAGGTTTTTAGTGATGTCAAGATTTCATGCAGGTTTAATGTGTCATTGAACCTGTTAAAAGAAAGAGACAACATACGGAGGTTTCTTAATTGGAAAATGGTACGAGGAATTAGCCCTTCAAAATCGTTGCTCGATAAGTCAAGAAAACTCAGGATTGTGTCCGTGGGAAATAGTGATACTGGAATACTACCATTGAGATAGTTGGTGCTCAAAGTAAGAAGTTTCAGACTCTTTGCTAATGAGAACACAGGGATTGGACCTGAAAAATTGTTGAAGGAGAGATCCAGATACTCCAATTTGTCGAGACTTCCCAATGATTGTGGGATGATCCCTTGGAAGTTGCACTCGAAAAGATCAAGCTCGATCAGTCTTTTCAGATTGCCAATGGAAGACGGTAGAGTGCCTTGCAAGTCAGGGTTGTAGTTCATTTCCAGAGTTGTAAGTGTTGGTACCTGGAATATTTTCTGTGGAAATGTCCCTGTCAAACTGCAATTGGATAGTCTTAGTGTAGTTAGGTTGGTAAATGTGGCGAAAAATTCTGGTACTGGGGAAGAAAACAAATTATTGTTTTCAAATTCCATTTCAGAAAGGGAGCGTAGCTTAGAGAGGGAGGGATGAAATCCACCTCTAAGGTCACAGTAAGGCATGCTAAGCACTCGCAGGCGAGGTAGCACTGATAATGCCTTGCCCCATTTGTTCCCGTCTGTTGAAAAGGTTATACCACCAAGATAAAGTTCCCTCAGTTGGGTCAAGTTTTGCATGATCACTGCTAGATTTCGGCTTTCTATTTGTATTGAAGCTAAACCAAAGGGATCGTCATCCCCGTGCTTGGTCATTGAAAGGTCTAAAACAACTAAATTCAGAAGTTGCGATAATTGAATTGGTATCTGTCCAGTGAAGCCTGTATGGGATAAATTTAGGTAAGCCAAGCTAGAGAGCTTACCAAGGGCTGAAGGGATGCTCCCCAGGAAAGGGTTGTATGCAAGATTTAAGCTTCTAAGATGCTGCAGTCGGAACATAGGACTAAGGTTGTCTATGCGGCTTAGAATTGCTTCTTCACTCAAGTCTAACCCATTGACTTGGCCGTTAGATTTGTTGCATTGGACACCCGCCCAGTGGCAGCAGTCCTTGTTCCGGTTCCAGCTTACTAACTTGGTTGACAGCTGAGGGATGAATTCGAGGCTGCTCTGCAGTTCTATGAGTAAGGACTTCTGATCGTCCAGACATTGGCTCGAAACAGAATTGAAATTTGTGCATCTCAGTATGCACACCAAAATGAAGTATTCGTTTCATTGTGGAGGAAAGAATATTTCAGAATGCGGAAATGTTGATGTTCAGTTCACTCAAAATCACTTTAAATACAGAACTGCTGATGTTTATTGGAGTAAGCAAGACCATGGTAAACAGTTAAGTCTTTCTTCAAATATTAATCTATTTTGATAACTTTAATGATACTTTTGTCTTTGTTAGTCATGATGCGCCCATCCAGAACACTTCTTTGGACTGATTTGTTGTTGTTTATTTACATCCGCTGTTTCCCTGAAGACTTCAAGGCCAAGTCGTTCATGTGTCAGTATCAGTCCTGTAAGGAATTGCAAGTCAACAAACACTTTTTTCTTACTTCTTTTTTATAGGATAGTAAGTATCTATATTTTCAAACTTTGTTATGTGATGATCCTCTTTTCCATTTAGATGAAATATAACGTGACTCTTTAGCATGTATTTTAGTGAACGATTTGCTTTATTGTTTGATCAATCATATCATTGTTGATTTATCATTTACCAAGTGTCGCTATATTTATCAAGGACTATTCTCATAAATTAGTCCTTACGTGTTGTAGCCCTTCACGCGTTGACTCGCTTTATTGTCCCAGTACAATGAACAAGTGGTTTAATCTTTATGTTTTATTTAGATGTAAACGTTTGGTGTTGGTCTTAGCTCCTTTTTATTACATTTATTGTGAGTCCTATTTATTGATGGTATTTTATTACATTGATTTTGAGTCCTTTGCCTTCTAACTTATAAATCATGAAACACTTGGTGCCAGGTGTTTTTCTAAAGGTAAACATTAAGTATAATGAGCTTCAAGTTCTCCATTATGTTTGAACATATTTAAATAGATGTATGTCGGTTTTAGTAAATCAGTGACGATGTATCATATCCGAATGTCATATTTCAATAATAATACGTACCGAATGTCATATTCTCCATGTTTTTTCTAACATCTGCATGATTTTCCCAGGAAATGTGTGAAAGTGGAAAAATGTACTCCATAAGGAACTACTTTGTGAAACCAAAATCCCGATGCGGTTCAAGAATCAGACATGAACACGCTAGATGGTCGAATGTTTGTAATTTCTGGGATAACCAACTAAACTCACTTCAAAACCCCCGAAAGTGTCCATGATCGCAGGAGAAGAAAGAGGTGATTAAATTGAAGACAGATCTGTCCAATTTCTCTCTACTCCCTCACTCCAAATCAGGTGAATACGCTTCTCCTGTAAGTTTCTGCAATTTCCGGGTTCATATATTAGTGTGTTTACTGCGTACTAACTTTGCTAAACAATTTTGTGCTTCAACTTGTTTATGCTCTTTTAATTGCAATTGTTAATTATCTATGCACACCAATGTATGAGAATGTTCTTTAATTTATGAATAAATAATGTTCTAGTTTGACTACTTCCACATTACAGAATATAGTAGTATAGTACAGCAGCACGAGAATGCATTTGGGTTTATCTAATTAAGCACCAACTTGGCAACTTCTTGAATACTGCAAATTTAATTTATTTCATTTTTAGTATGTGTTTCGGAGTCTGGATTGCAGTGTTACTGGCGATTGCCGTTGGTCGAATGTACGAAGTTTGTGAAGCATTATGATTTCATAAATCAAAAATTATCTTGAGACAATGGATTAACAAAATACGACAGCAATGTGGATACATAACAAATTGGATATTGTACTTCCTGATTTGGATTTTAAATTATGCGTCTTTGAAACTTGCTGCCTTTTCTTCTACTTGTTTTCTTTCGACGAGCTTGACTCGGTAGCACTTTCATAAGCAGTCTATCCGCATGGTAGTTGTACCACTCCCTCCAAATTTTGACGCATAGGAGTGGCCCAAAGAAGATTGTGATGCCGATAGGAAACCCAACCGCAGCACCACTTAATATCCATTCAAGGTTGCTGTTTGGATGTGGAATGTGCGGAGGTGGTGAACCTGAATCTGGAATATTCCTGTTCTCGCCTCTCTGTGTTAAGGGTGGGCCATAAAGTCCTCGGTTTCCCTCATACGAAGATGCAGTGAAGGACTGAAGCTGAGTTGCTGTTGGGATCTGTCCTGCCAATTTATTGAAAGATAGGTTCAAGTAGCCTAGAAAGTTTAAATTTGCGAGCTGTGGAGGTATACTCCCACTCAGTGTGTTACAACAGAGGTCCAGTGACTCTAGCTGGCTCAAATTTCCTATGGATTGTGGAATGTGACCTGAAACAGAGTTATAAGAAATGTTGAGAACCATTAGGGCATTCAGATTCCCTAGCTCTGCAGGTATCCCACCGTGAAAAGCATTATCTGACAAGTCGATGCTGGTGAAGATGGTTAAGATTTTTCGCAGCTCAAATTCTAAACCTTTGAAGGTGACTACTACGTCGTACTGGTAGTACCCAAAACTTGAGCTTGCGTTATTATACTGCAAAGAACTTGGTTTTGATATGGTCCCATTGGTTGTAGCCATCATCTTCTTGCCAAGAAATAGTGTCGACAGCTGCCCAGTGAAAAGATTGGAAGCAAGGTCGATAATCTGAATCAATGGCCATGATGAAATGCTTTCTTGACAGACAATGGTGCCATGTAATCGATTGGATCTGAGGACCAGGACTTGCAGGCTTGACAAGGATTTTAGATGGCATGGAAAGGTGTCATTTAAGTTATTGTTCCCCAAGTCTAGAACGCTCATCGCTTTGCAATTGGCAAGTGATGCTGGAATACGGCCTTCAAAAAAGTTCCCGTTGAAGTTAATAGTTTCCAGTGTGCAGTTTGACCCAAATTGATCAGGGATGGGACCATGTAATTTGTTGTGTCTGAGATTTAGGACGGCAATATTTTGAGCTACTGCAATTAGACGAGCAGGGATTTCTCCGTTGAGGTTGTTGAAGGAAAGATCAAGTACTTGGAGACTTGTAGCATTGCACAGTGATGTTGGTATGCTTCCGTATATCTTATTTCGTGCAAAAGATAAGTATTGAGCTGATGAGAGGGAGTTTCCAATTTCGGGGTTGAAGGATGAAATGAAACTGTTGTTTGAAAAATCCAGATATTGTAGGACAGTCTGAGATGGTAAAGCTGGAAGTTGTCCATGAATGTTGTTGGAATGGAAGTCAAGGACTTGTAAATTGTATGGAAAATCTGGCAGTGGTTTCTCAAGGCTCTCAAAATTGTTGCATGAAAGGTTCAGAGAGTAAAGACCATATTGCCAAATCCATTTGGGAATCTTCCCTTGGATCACATTATTTGAAAGATCGAGTTTATACAAGTATGGTTGATTCTCAAGAAAATCAGGGAGGACGCTCAAGTTGCCGGAAGCGAGACCAAGGTAGCCAAGCAGGGGAAAAGAGGCATCTCCCGTAATATTACTTGCATCAATTGTGAAGTCATTGTGTGAAAGCTCGAGTGTGTAGATGTTTGGTAATTGCTGAAAAACTTCATGTAGCCTTACCGTGCCATTCAACCTGTTTGAAGAAAGAACCAGAGTGTGGAGATCTTTTAATTGAAATATTAATTTCGGAATCGGCCCCTGCAAGCTATTGCTACTCATGGCTATATACTGGACTGTTGAGTCCGTCGAGAACATTGATGTCGGGATACTGCCGGATAGTGAATTATAAGACAATTCAAGAAATCTTAGATTCTTGGCTGATAAAAAAGATGGGACTGGACCTGAAAAATTGTTGAAGGAGAGATCCAAATACTCCACTTTGTTGAGACTTCCTAGTGAGGGTGGGATGATCCCTTGGAAATTACATTCAAATAGATCGATTTCGATCAGCCTTGCCGTGTTGTTGATGGATGGAAAAGTGCCTTGTAAGTTTGGATTGTGTCCTAAGTGAAGAACTGTGAGTGTTGGTACCTGAAAAATTTCATGGGGGAATGTGCCTGTCAAATTGCAACCGAAAAGTGTGAGTGTAGTTAGGTTGGTAAATCTGGCCAGAAACTCTGGTACGGGAGCAGATATGTCATTATTATCTAGGCGTAACACAGAAAGAGAGTGTAGTCTGGCAAGGGAGAAATGAATTCCTCCCGTAAGGTTGCAGTTAGGCATGCTCAACACTCGTAGGCGAGGGAGCGATGACGATAATGCCTCACCCCATTTGGTCCTTTCTGCTGAAATGGCAATACCATCCAGGTACAACTCTCTGACATTGGTCAAGTTTTGGATGATGGTTTCAAACTTTGGGTTTTGGATGCTCAAGAGAGAGAGCTCATAGGAGGACATTGAAAGATCTAGAGTGACTAAATTCAGAAGCCGTGATATCTCAAGCGGCACCTGACCGCTGAAGCCCGTGTGGGAGAGATTTAGGTAAGTCAAGCTAGAGAGGTTCCCAAGTGCTGATGGTATGCTCCCCAACATAGGGTTATATGCTAGATTCAAGGTCTGCAGAAACTGCAAACGAAACAAACTACTGAGATCATCTATACCGTTGCTGATATCCTCATTACTCAAATCCAAGCCAATGACTTGGCCATTTGAAGTATTGCATGCGACACCTCTCCATTGACAGCAATCTGTACTTTGATTCCAGCTTATTAGCTTGGTTGATGTTGTGTGGTTGAACTCAAGACTGCCTCGCAGTTTCATTAGCAAGGACATCTGATCATCCAAACATTGGCCTGAAACCAAGTTCTGGTTGATGCAGCTGTGTGTCCATGCAAATATGAAGAGAGTAGGCCATAATAGATGTGGCTTTTTCATTGATGAGGATATCAGAGAAGCTAGCTTATTTGAAGGCATGGAAATAAGAGGTAAGTGAAATTGGAGACATCTAAGGCACTTTTGCTTTTTATTACCTAAGAAGAGGACCTGATGAAAGAACAAGTCCACTTAATTAATTACTATCGTCTGCACAATAGTGTTTGGTAGTCAATTACGCGGTCAGCCACTTCATCTTTTTTGTACTGACTAGGAAAGAGCAGTTGATTATCTGCATGATTTCTTCCAAGGTGAGCTACATTGGGCGAATTTAGCCCTCTTAATTTGAGCAACCTTTCTAGAATAAGGTTACTGTATTAGTGTATTATACTTTAGTTGTTCTTTTGGACAGTTATCGCTCAAACTTCGAGCCTTAAGAATCTAAAGGGAACGGATGGAGTAGTTTTTTATGGCTTAAGAAACTTCGAGACTTTTTTTTTTTTTTTATGTGGTTAAGTTACAGTGTGAGTGTGTGTGTATATGTGCGCGTGAGCGTGTGTGTGTGCGTGGGTGTGTGATGGTGGATTTTTTTTTCTAAAATAGTATTATAAGGGTACACTATGAATGCATTTCTATTATGTTCTACCAAGTATTCTAAAGCCTACTTATTTTTCGACTTTCATGGATGAAGTTGTGACTGCGCAAGTGTTTAACGAGTAAGGATTTCTGATCATCCAGACATTGGGTCAAAACAGAAAGGAAATTTTGAAGCTTTTGTCCACACCAAAGTGCGAGTGGGATGTTATTGCACAGTATTTCACAGAAGATGGCCGTATCTTCCGATCCGAAAGTTAGAAATTCGGTTCACTCAAAAGCAGATTGCTGGGCTGGACACTGAAGGTAAGATCATGCTAAACATTACGAGTACTTCATTTTTCAAACTTTAAAAAAAGTCTTGATGACGTTTGATACTCTAGTGAGACTTTTGGACTGATTCATCTTTGTTTATTTGCATACGCCCTCCCCCACTACAAGACTAAGTAGCTCATGGGTCAGTGGGAAAAGAACCTAAAAGTAAACAAACACTTGTCCCTGCAATATCAACTCTCATAGATGATAATGTATCTTATTTAACCCAAGTCCTCCAAAGAGTTGTTCTTTACGCGTTATTCAGCAATATGTGTGTGATTATGGACAAGTTTTTATTTCTGTCTCCTTGTATTACTCTGTATTTGATGTCAACTTTTTATGGTTTAATCTACAATCAAATGGCAAATATACTAAGCTTTCACTATTTTTCTACTAATGCGTAATGGGTTGCTCTCTATTTTATAGTACTAATGCTGGCTGAGGCAGCCTTTCTCTGATTTTTTTAGTTTGGTCCCATCAACTGCCAAAAGGTTTTTAATTGTAGAGAAGAGTTTCACTTGCCTTTGAACTTGAAGATTCACTTGTCCAAGTCAATTTTACTGACTCCATATTTTGCTTATTTAAACAATTGCTTCCCCTCATCCAATCCTTCATTAGTTTGAAGCTACAATCTTGGACTGTAGTGTGAAAAGCGACTGTGCTAGCTTTCGTTTCGTACCCATTGCTTATGCAATCTACGTGAATATTTTTATTAGGAGGGGGTGCTCGAACGTTGATCATTCGACATATTTGATGTTATTGCATCTTGAATTCTTGAGTAACCATGTCTGTTTGTATTCTTAGTACTGACTTGACTGGCTTGAATTGCTGGATTGTTGTCTTGTTATAAACTTTGTGCTTAAATCACACTCTAGTCCGCGCATGATATTGAGTTTACTGCTTCTAGTATTCGGTTTTAAGGTTTGTGATATTCAAACTCAGAATTCCAATATTGCTGGCAATTGCCCAAATTAGTCAGATTTCCAATGTTGTGCTAATTGCCAGATTAGTCAGGATTCCAATTTTGCTGTTGTTTGAATGTACAAATTTGATGAAATGTAAAGATTTGATCAACCAGAGACTAGCTTGAGATAACTTAATCAACAAACTAAGACAATACTGACAAAATATAAAAATTGAAATTTTGTACTGCGTTCCTGATTTGGGTTTTAATTTCAGCGTCTTTGAAGCTTGCTTGTTTTTCTTCTGCTTGTTTTCTTTTGACGCTCTTTACTTGGCAGCACTTTCATAAGCAGTCTATCTACATGGTAGTTGTACCACTCCCTCCATATTTTGATGCATAGGAGTGGCCCAAAGAAGATTACAATGCCGATAGCAAAACCAACCGCAGCACCACTGAGAATCCATTCAAGGTTGCTGTTAGGATGTGGAATGTATGGAGGTGCTGGCCCTGAATTTGGAATGTGCCTGTTCTGGCCTCTCAGTGTTAAGGGTGGGCCATAAAGTCCTCGGTTTCCCTCGTACGAAGATGCAGTGAAGGACTGAAGCTGAGTTGCTGTTGGGATCTGTCCTGACAAGTTATTGAAAGATAGGTTCATGTAGCCTAGGAAGTTCAAATTTGCCAGCTGTGGAGGTATATGGCCACTGAATGTGTTAAAACAGAGGTCCAGTGACTCTAGCTGGCTCAAATTCCCTATGGATAGCGGAATATGACCTGA
>JBBYHQ010000006.1:13463454-13540074 GCA_038382645.1 Spergularia azorica | reverse complement strand
AAGGAAAGGTATCGTCTATTTTATTATTCCCCAAGTCTAGAACGCTCATCCCTTTGCAATTGGCAAGTGATGCTGGAGCAGTCCCTTCGAGAAAGTTTCCGTTAAAGTTAATAGTTTCCAGTGTGCAGTTTTCTCCAAACTCACCAGGGATGGCACCATGTAATTTGTTGTCTCTTAGATTCAGGACGGCGAGATTTTGAGCTTCTGTGGTTAGACAAACAGGAATGGTCTCGTTAAGGTTGTTGAATGAAAGGTCTAGAATTTGGAGGCTTGTGACATTGCACAGTGATGTTGGTATGCTCCCGTATATCTTATTCCGTGCAAAAGACAAGAATTGTGCTGATGAAAGGGAAATTCCAATGTCGGGGTTGAAGGATGAAATGAAACTGTTGTTAGATAAGTCCAGATATTGTAGTCGTGTCTGAGGTATTGTTGGAAGTTTTCCTTGGGTATTGTTGGAATGGAGGTCAAGGACTTGCAAACTGGATGGAAAATCGGGTAGAGGTTTCTCAATGTTGTCAAAGTTGTTGCGAGAGAGGTTCAGAGTGGAAAGACCATCTCGCCAAATCCATTTGGGAATATTCCCTTTGATCTGATTATTTGAAAGGTCAAGATTATACAGGTTCGGTTGACTCTCAAGAAACTCAGGAATAAAGCTCAAGTTGCTGGAAGCGAGACCAATGTAGTCAAGCAGAGGGATAGAGGAGTTTGCACTGGTATTACTTGTATCGATTAAGAAGTAATTGTGTGAAAGACTTAGTGTAGTGAGGTTCCGGAACTGCGTAAAGATTTCGTGGAGCCTAATTGTGTCATTCAACTTGTTCAAAGAAAGAATTAATGCCTCGAGACTTTTCAATTGGAATATGGACTTCGGGATTGGCCCTTCCAAGCTATTCCTTTCTATGGATAGAAATGTTAGCTTTGAGTTTTTCGGAAACATTGATGTTGGAATTGTGCCAGATAGTGAATTATACGCCAAAGCAATAAATTTCAAATTGTTTGCTGATGAAAAAGATGGCAATGGACCTGAAAAGTTGTTGTAGGTGAGTAGCAACTCCTCCAGCTTGTTGAGACTTCCTAGTGACGGTGGAATGATTCCTTGAAATTTACATGCAAATAGATTAATTCGGATGAGCCTTGCCGTGTTGCTGATGTTAGGCAGAGTGCCTTGTAAGCTTGGGTTAAATCCTAAGTCAAGATGTGTTAATGTTGGTACCTGAAAAATTTCCTTTGGAAATATGCCTGTTAGATTGCACATGAATAGCGAGAATCTAGTGAGGTTGGGAAATTTGCTGAAAAATTCTGGTACCGGAGCAGATATCTGATTAAGATCTAGACGTATCACAGAAAGAGAGCGTAGTTTGGCAAGAGAGGAATGAAGTCCTCCCGTGAGGTTGCAGTTAGGCATGCTCAAGACTTGCAAGTGAGGTAGCGATGGCGATAATGCCTCGCCCCATTTGTTCCCATCCGCTGAAACGGAAATCCCATCCAGGTACAGCTCTCTGAGGTTAGTCATGTTTTGGATGATGGTTTCAAACTTTGGGTTTTGGATGCTCAAAAGAGAGAAGTCATAGGTGGACATTGAAAGATCTAGAGTTACTAAATTCACAAGACGTGATATCTCAAGCGGCACCTGACCACTGAAGCTCGTTCGGGAGAGATTAAGGTAAGTCAAGCTAGACAGGTTCCCAAGTGCTGATGGTATGTTCCCCTGCACAGGGTTATATGCCAGATTCAAGGTCTGCAGAAACTGCAAACGGAACAAACTACTGAGATTATCAATACCATTGCTGATTTCCTCGTTACTCAAATCCAAGTCAGTGACCCGGCCATTTGAAGAATTGCACCCGACACCACTCCAGTGACAGCAATCTGTACTTTGATTCCAGCTTATTAGCCTGGTTGATGTTGTGGTGTTGAACTCGAGACTGCTTCGCAATTTGATGAGCAAGGACTTTTGATCGTCCAAACATTGGCATGAAACCAAGTTCGGGTTGATGCAGCTGTGTGTCCATGCAAACATGAAGAGAGTAGACCAAATTAGGAGTGGTATTTTCATTGATGTGTTATACTATTCCAGATGCAAGCTTTTTTTGGGACAACGTCAGAAGCAAGCTTATTTGAACGCAGGAGAATAAGAGGTAAATTAGAATGAAGACACCAGAGACAGTTTTACTATTTTATTAAGGAAGACTCGATGAAAGAACAAGTCCTCTGAATTTTTATTTTTTTTTAAAGTAGTACGAATGATTCACTGGTTGAAAGATTAATTAAAATGTGAAGGTGGTTAGTAATAGCTAGAGGACTTGACTAGTTTTATGAGATGTACTCTGCATTCCCACTTCTTCAATATTTAGTACTCCGTATTTATTTTTTCCATTCAGCTCCCAAGTCGTAATTTTAAATATTTCTTTCTGGGAGGATTTCCTTTTGCTTAGAAACTCGGTCTAAGACACTTGTATGACCGTATCCCCCTATCGCGAAATTTTTAAAACCACGTGTCAATACACTTCGACTTGAGTCGTATCCAACACTTTCAGAATAGGTCTGGATGATGATTGAGGAAATTATTTAGATTTAAATTGCATTGACTGATGAGTTAATCCTAACAGCTGTATCTTGAACTTGTTTGAATATCTCTGAGCTTCATCTCTCATTCTAATTTCTTAAGTATGTAGCTCCAGTTGCTGCTTTTATTCCTCTTTTCTCAGATTTGTTACCTTCACACATACCAACGTCGGGCATTTGGGATCATTTGTTTGGAGGGATAAGACTATAAGAGGGTGTGTGTTATCCGCATTGCCTAATTTTCAATTTTGGTAAATAGGATAGTATGTGGGATAAGGCTAAATACAAGGGGATTACTTATCCCACTCTTTTAATGCCTGGGGGGCTAGATATTAGGATGTGAGATAAAAAGTTATTAAAATGACATATTTGTCTTTGTGAAAACTACGAATTAGATCATTATTTTAGGAGGATCATATTATCAATGTAATTCACAAACATTTAATCCCATAAACGTACCAAATAAAGGATGGATAATATAATCAAATCTCACTCTTTTGCCTCTCTATTTTTATCTCACAATCTTAACGATCTCTTACTAAAACATTTCATTTAAGGTCAAACATACTCCCTCTCTCCATGTTTAAACATCCCGCTCTCTTTTGCACAAGAAGTGAGGTATTCTGGAGGTATTTTTATCTGTTTGAAATAATAAGTAATTTGTTTATTATTTATGAAAATAGTGGATGATTTCTTTATAACTTTTCAAGGTAATAGATGATTTGTTTATTAGTGTTAGATATAATGAATGGTTTGTTTATTATTTTTAGAGTTAGTGGAGTGATAATGGGTAGCGAAAACCTATCTCATTTGAAAAATTCAAAAATGGGTTATTTAAACTTTGACATTTCGAAAAGAAATACGGGATATTTAAACAAACGGAGAGAATACGTGTGTATGTCCGTAAATAGGCGAATACTCCGTATAATATACATGGACACGTATATTGATACTTTTAGAAGTCTGGAATTTAGTAGGGGTGGCATGCCAACTTTGGAATTTTGGGTGCCAAACCTAATTCGTTCTGAATTTGTCCATGATCGGAATCAGAGATACTCTTCTCATGTAAGTTGTTTCTGCAATTTAATTACTGCAATTTTGTAAATTTTTGATTGTTTGGATACTCCATTTGTACTTTAAATTCTAATTCCGAAAAATTTGCTTCATAAAAAATGTTCATATAAATTTCCCAATTGATTTTGCAATGTCTTATTAAGTTTCAATCGCAATGATTAATTATATATGTTCCCGAATGTGTGCTGGTTCTTTGATTTATGAATAAAATATAGTAGGAGCATGAGTTTGGGTTTATGTAATTGGTATCCTAATCCTAACGAAAAATGCGAATAATCAAAAGAAATTGAGGGAGTAACTATTTTGGATGCCCGGCTCGCACCGAGGCTATCATATGTATTTCTTATAATAACGCACCAGACTCGTTCTTTAATTATTAGGCAATTTTTAATTGCTATGTTAGCTTAAACTACTAGTTTGCTGTACAGAGCTTTGAGAGATGCAAAGTGTGTAATTATCAATGTTACTGGCAATTTCCGAATTTAATCCATGTCGTTGATTGAATTTATTAAAATTCTAAAGCACAAAGATAACAACAACAAAAGCAACAATATTATCATAGTGCCTCAAAGGCGGGGTAAGGGGGGCTCAAATGGCCCGTAATTAATATTGCTTCGTGAATTGCACCGACCTACAGCTAATTGACAATACAAGAACCGCCTGAAGTATAAGGAAAAAAATTAGATTAAGACAAATGGATAACAAAGTAAGACCACAATGAATGTTGTGTAGTTCCGTGGATTTGTGTTTTAGTTTCTGCTTCTTTGAAATTTGCGGACATTTCTTCTGTTTGTTTTCTTTGGACGAGCTGTAGTCGGTAGAACTTTCATAAGCAGTGTATCCACATGGTAGTTGTACCACTCCCTCCATATTTTGATGCATAGGAGTGGCCCGAAGAAGATTGCAATGCCGACTGGAAACCCAACAGCGGCTCCACTGAGAATCCATTCCAAGTTGCTGTTAGGATGTGTAATGTGTGCTAACCTTGAATCTGGAATTTTCCTGTTCTCGCTTCTCCGTGTTAATGGTAGGCCGTAAAGTCCTCGGTTTCCCTCATACGAAGATGCGGTGAAGGACTGAAGCTGAGTAGCTGTTGGGATCTGTCCTGACAAGTTATTGAATGATAGGTTCAAGTAGCCTAGGAAGTTTAAATTTCCCAGCTGTGGAGGTATGCTCCCACTGAGTGTGTTACAACAGAGGTCCAGTGACTCTAGCTGACTCAAATTCCCTATGGAGTGCGGAATTTGACCTGAAACGGAATTATGAGAAAGGTTGAGAACCTTCAAAGCATTTAGATTTCCTAGCACTCCTGGTATCCCTCCATGAAAAGCATTATCTGACAAGTCTATGCTTGTGAAGATTGTTAGGATTTTTTGCAACTCAATTTCTAAGCCTTTCGTGGTGATTACTACTTGGTACTGGTAGTACCCAAAATTCGAACTTGCGTTATAATACTGCAAAGCACTGGGGTTTAATCTGGTCCCATTTGTTGTAGTCATCATCTTCTTGCCAAGAAATAGTGTTGACAGCTGCCCACTGAAATGATTGGATGCAAGATCAATAATCTGAATTAATGGCCATGATGAATCATTCCCTTGACAGACAACGGTGCCATGGAATCGATTGGATCTGAGGACCAGGACTTGCAGACTTGACAAGGATTTCAGATTGCAAGGGAAGGTGTCATTTAATTTATTGTTCCCCAAGTCTAAAACGCTCATCGCTTTGCAATTGGCAAGTGATGCTGGAATACGCCCTTCAAGATAGTTCCTGTTCAAGTTAATAGTCTCCAGTGTGCAGTTTGATCCAAATTCATCAGGGATGGCACCATGTAATTTGTTGTCTCTGAGATTCAGGACGGCGAGATTTTGAGCTACTTCAGATAGACAAGCAGGGATTGTCCCATTGAGGTTGTTGAATGAAAGATCAAGAACTTGGAGTCTTGTGGCATTGCACAGTGATGTTGGTATGCTCCCATATATCTTATTACGTGCAAAAGACAAGTATTGAGCTGATGAGATGGAATTGCCAAGTTCGGGATTGATTGATGAAATGAAACTGTTGTTTGAAAAATCCAGATATTGTAGTACTGTCTGAGATGGTATAGCTGGAAATTGCCCTTGAATATTGTTTGAATGGAGGTCAAGGTATTTTAAATTGGATGGAAAATCTGGTAGAGGCTTCTCAAGGCTGTCAAAATTGTTGCAAGAAAGGTTCAGAGTGGCAAGACTAGATATCCAAATCCAATTGGGAATCTTCCCTTGGATCTGATTATTTGAAAGGTCAAGAACATATAAATATGGTTGATATTCAATAAAATCAGGGACGGCACTCAAGTTGCCCGAAGCGAGACCAAGGTAGCCAAGCAATGGAACTGAGGTGTTTCCACTGGTATTACTTGTATCAAATGAGAAGTAATTGTGTGAAAGCTCTAGTGTGCGGATGTTCTGTAACCGCCCAAAAATTTCGTGTAGCTTAACTGTGCCATCTAACCTGTTTGAAGAAAGATCCAGTGAATTTAGTTCTTTTAGTTGGAGTATGAACTCTGGGATTGGCCCCTCCAAGCTGTTGGTGCCCATGGATAGGTAGTTGATCATTGAATCCTTTGGTAACATTGATGTTGGAATACTACCAGATAATGAATTATGTGATAAGTCAAGGAGAATTAGATTATTTGCAGATGAAAAAGATGGAACTGGACCTGAAAAATTGTTGAAGGCGAGATTCAAAGTCTCCAGTTTGTTCAGACTTCCTAGTGAGGGTGGGATGATCCCTTGAAATTTACATGCAAATAGATTGACTTCAATCAGTCTTCCCGTGTTGATTATGGAAGGCAGAGTGCCTTGTAAGTTTTGATTAAATCCCAAGTCCAGAACTGTAAGTGCTGGTAGCTGAAAAATTTCATTTGGAAAAGTCCCTGTCAGATTGCAGCTGTCCAGGGTGAGTGTAGTGAGGTTGGTAAATCTGCCAAAAAACTGTGGTATGGGAGAAGATATATCATTACTATCTAAGCTTATCACAGAAAGAGAGAGTAGTTTGGCAAGGGAAGAATGAAATCCACCCGTAAGGTTGCATTTAGGCATGCTCAAGACTTGCAAATGAGGGAGCGATGACGATAATGCCTCACCCCATTTGTTCCCATCTGCTGAAACGGCAATCCCATCCAGGTACAGCTCTCTGAGGTTAGTCATGTTTTGAATGATGGTTTCGAACTTTGGGTTTTGGATGCTCAAAAGAGAGAACACATAGGAGGACATTGAAAGATCTAGAGTGACTAAATTCACAAGACGTGATATCTCAACCGGCACCTGACCGCTGAAGCTTGTTTGGGAGAGATTAAGGTATTTCAAGCTAGACAGGTTCCCAAGTGCTGATGGTATGCTGCCCAGCACAGGGTTATATGCCAGATTCAAGGTCTGCAGAAACTGCAAACGAAACAAACTACTGAGATCATCTATACCGTTGCTGATATCCTCATTACTCAAATCCAAGCCAATGACTTGGCCATTTGAAGTATTGCATGCGACACCTCTCCATTGACAGCAATCTGTACTTTGATTCCAGCTTATTAGCTTGGTTGATGTTGTGTGGTTGAACTCAAGACTGCTTCGCAGTTTCATTAGCAAGGACATCTGATCTTCCAAACATTGGGCTGAAACCACGTTCGGGTTGATGCAGCTGTGTGTCCATGCAAATATGAAGAGAGTAGGCCATAATAGATGTGGCTTTTTCATTGATGAGGATATCAGAGAAGCTAGCTTATTTGAAGGCATGGAAATAAGAGGTAAGTGAAATTGGAGACATCTAAGGCACTTTTGCTTTTTATTACCTAAGAAGAGGACCTGATGAAAGAACAAGTCCACTTAATTAATTACTATCGTTTGCACAATAGTGTTTGGTAGTCAATTACGCGGTCAGCCACTTCATCTTTTTTGTACTGAGTAGGAAAGGGCAGTTGATTATCTGCATGATTGCCTCCAAAGTGAGCAACATTGGACGAATTTAGCCCTCTAAATTTGAGTAACCTTTCTAGTATAAGGTTACTGTATTATACTCCCTCTGTTCTTTTGGATTGTTATTGTTAAAACTTCAAGCTTTAAGATTCTAAAGGGAACGGATGTAGTCTTTCTTTACTACTATTTTTTTTTTCCAAGCCAAAATGTGCAATTTGAATATATTTTTTTTTTTTTCTATTTTTTCTTACAATTTTTGGGTATCTTGTCCAACCAGACTTCCCTTTTGTCATGTGGTGCATTGCAAAAGGATAGTAAGGGTAATAGTAATGAAAAAAAATATTCCATGCTATGTGTGTGTGTGTGTGTGTTTGTCCGAGAAACTTATACTCTTTCTCTTTGATGGGTTCTTGCATCACAAATACTTTTCACTGTAATCCTCGAGAACTGTATATTAAACTTTAGATGGTGGATTTTCTTAAGAATAGTAGTAAAAGGGTATGCTCTATGAATGCATTTCTATTATGATCTACCAAGTATTCTAAAGCCTACTATGTTTTTCGAATTTCATGGATGAAGTTGCGACTGGGTCACTGTTCAACGAGTAAGGATTTATGATCATCCAGACATTGAGTGGAAACAGAAAGGAAATTGATGAAGCTTTGTACCCATACCAAAATGCGAGTGGTATGTTATAACGGAGGAAACAGAAGGACATTGAAGGTAAGACCATGCTAAACATAATCCTTTAAACTTTTAAAAAAAAAAAATTATCTTGATGAAGCGACAATGGTCCACTTTTTCATAGTCTAATGAGACTTTTGTCATTTGTTACCTAATGATGCACCCATCTAGATCACTTTTTGGACTGATTCATCTTTGTTTATTTGCATCCACCCTCCCCCACTCCACGACCAAGTAGGAAAAGAACTTGCAAGTAAACAAACACTTGTTTCCGCAATATGAACGTGATTATAGACAAGTTTCTATTTCTGTCTCCTTGTGTTACTCTTGTCATTGTCTATTTGATGTCAACTTCTCATGGTTCAATCTACAATCAAGTGGCGAATTAAATTTACTAGGCTTTTACTTTTTTTCTACTAATGCGTAATGGTTGCTCTTTATTAAATAGTACTAATGCTGTCAGAGGCAGCCTTTCTCTATTCTTCAGTTTGGTGTCATCAACTGCCTGAAGGTTTCTAATTGTAAAGAAGAGATTCTCCTATATGTAATCTTATTACACTGATTTTGATGATAACAAAACTTTGTGGCTGCGCAAGAGCCTAAGACTCTGAATTGATTAATAATGTCTCTTTGTATCGACTGGACTGAGCTGAAGTGCTGGATTGTGGTCTTGATATGAACTTTGTGCTTAAGTAATAAGTCACACTGCAGTCGGAGCATGATATTCAGTTTTCTGCTCCCTAGTTTTCTGTTCTTAGGTTTGATATACGAAGTCAGGATTCCAATGCTGCTGGCAGTTACCCAAATTAGTCAGGATTCCAAAATTGCTGTTGTTTGAATGTATGAATTGGATCACATTAAAGGCTTTGATCAACAAAAGACTACTTGAGACAAATTAATCAGTAACTAAGACCATAGTCAGAAAACATAAAATTTGGAATTTTGTAGTTTGTTCCTTATTTGGGTTTTAATTCCAGCGTCGTCTTTGAAGCCTGCTTGCTTTTCTTCTTATTTTCTTTTGATGCGCTTTACTTGGCAGCACTTTCATAAGCAGTCTATCCACATGGTAATTGTACCACTCCCTCCATATTTTGATGCATAGGAGTGGCCCAAAGAAGATTGCAATGCCGACAGGAAACCCAACCGCAGCTCCACTTAGAATCCATTCAAGGTCGCTGTTAGGATGTGAAATATGTGCTGGCCCTGAATCTGGATTTTTCTTTTTCTCACCTCTCAGTGTTAAGGGTGGACCGTAAAGTCCTTGGTTTCCCTCATACGAAGATGCAGTGAAGGACTGAAGCTGAGTAGCCGTTGGGTTCTGTCCTGACAAGTTGTTGAAAGATAAGTTCAAGTACCCCAGGAAGTTTAAATTTGCCAGCTGTGGAGGTATACTCCCACTGAGTGTGTTACAACAGAGGTCCAGTGACTCTAGCTGCCTCAAATTCCCAATGGATTGTGGAATATGACCTGAAACGGAGTTATGAAAAAGGTTGAAAACCATTAAGGCATTCAGATTTCCTACTTCTCCAGGTAACTCTCCATGAAAAGCATTATCTGACAAGTCTATGCTGGTGAAAATTGTTAGGATTTTCTGCAACTCAATTTCTAAACCTTTAAAGGTGACTACTACTTGGTACTGGTAGTACCCAAAATTCGAGCTTGTGTTGCTATACTGTAAACCACTGAGATTTGATCTGGTTTCATTTGTTGTAGCCATCATCTTCTTGCCAAGAAATAGTGTTGACAGCTGCCCACTGAAATGATTGGAAGCAAGGTCAATAATCTGAATTAATGGCCATGATGAATTCTTCTCTTGACAGACAACGGTGCCATGGAATCAATTGGATCTGAGGACCAGGACTTGCAGGCTTGACAAGGATTTTAGATGGCAAGGAAACGTGTCATTTAATTTATTGTTCCCCAAGTCCAATACGCTCATCCCTTTGCAATTGGCAAGTGATGCTGGAATACGCCCTTCGAAATAGTTCCTGTTCAAGTTAATAGTATCCAGTGTGCAGTTTGATCCAAATTCGTCAGGGATGGCACCATGTAATTTGTTGTCTCTTAGATTCAGGACGGCGAGATTTTGAGATACTTCAGTTAGACAAGTAGGCATTGTCCCGTTGAGGTTGTTGAATGAAAGATCTAGAACTTGGAGACTTGTGGCATTGCACAGTGATGTTGGTATGCTCCCGCATATCTTATTTCGTGCAAAAGATAAGTATTTAGCTGATGAGAGGGAATTGCCAATGTCGGGGTTGAAGGAAGAAATGAAACTGTTGTTTGAAAAATCCAGATATTGTAGTACTGTTTGAGATGGTATAGCTGGAATTTGTCCTTGAATATTGTTGGAACTGAGGTCAAGGTATTCTAAATTGGATGGAAAATCTGACGAAGGTATGTCAAGGCTCTCAAAATTGTTGCGAGAAAGGTTCAGAGAGGAAAGACCAGATATCCAAATCCATTTGGGAATCTTCCCTCGGATCTGATTATTTGAAAGGTCAAGTATATACAAATATGGTTGATATTCAAGAAAATCAGGGACGAGACTCAAGTTGCCCGCAGCGAGACCAAGGTAGCCAGGCAATGGAATTGAGGTGTTTCCTGTGGTATTACTTGTATCAATTGATAAGTAATTGTGTGAAAGCTCTAGTGTGCGGATGTTCTGTAACTGCCCAAAAATTTCGTGTAGCTTAACCGTGCCATTAAACCTGTTGGATGGAAGATGCAGAGTGTCGAGACCTTTTAATTGGAAAATGAACTTTGGGATTGGCCCTTCCAAGTTGTTGTGACTCATGCCTAGATACTCGATCACTGAGTCCGTCAAGAACATTGATGTCGGAATACTGCCAGATAGTGAATTATACGACAATTCAAGGAACAACAGATTCTTTGCTGATGAAAAAGATGGGAGTGGACCTGAAAAATTGTTGTAGGAGAGATCCAAAGTCAACAGTTCGTTGAGACTTCCTAGAGAAGGTGGGATGATCCCTTGGAAATCACATTCAAATAGATTGACATAGATCAGCCCTGCCGTGTTGCTGATGGAAGGCAGAGTGCCTTTTAAGCTTGGATTGTATCCTAAGTCGAGAACTGTAAGTGTTGGTACCTGAAAAATTTCTTTTGGAAATGTCCCTGTCAGATTGCAAGCGTATAGGGTGAGTGTAGTGAGGTTGGTAAATTTGGCCAGAAACTCCGGTACAGGAGCAGATATATCATTACCATCTAGGGTTAGCACAGAAAGAGAGCGTAGTTTGGAAAGGGAGGGATGAAATCCTCCTGTGAGGTTGCAGTTAGGCATGCTCAACACTTGTAGGTGAGGGAGTGATGACGATAATGCCTCGCCCCATTTGTTGCTGCCTGCTGAAATGGCTATGCCATCCAGGTACAACTCTCTGACATTAGTCAAGTTTTGAATGATGGTTTCTAATTTTGGGTTTTGGATGTTTAAAGGAGAGAACTCGTAGGAGGACATTGAAAGATCCAGAGTGACTAAATTCCAAAGTCGTGATATTTCAAAGGGCACCTGACCACTGAACCCCGTGTGGGAGAGATTTAGGTAAGTCAAGCTAGAGAGGCTCCCAACCGCTGTTGGTATGTTCCCCAGCACAGGGTTATATGCCAGATTCAATGTTTGGAGATACTGCAAGCGGAACAAACTACTGAGATTATCAATACCGTTGCTGATATCCTCGTTGCTTAAATCCAAGCCAGTGACTCGGCCATTGGAAGTATTGCACGTGTCGCCACTCCAATGACAGCAATCCGTACTTTGATTCCAGCTTTTTAGCTTAGTTGACGTGGTGTGGTTGAACTCGAGACTGGTTTGCAATTTCATGAGCAAGGACTTCTGATTGTCTAAACATTGGCCTGAAACGAATTCCGTGGTGATGCAGCAGAGTGTGCATGCAAAACTGAAGAGAGGCCACAGGAGTATATTTCATTGGAGAGGTGTATCAGAAAAATGGTTTTGGAGTGCAATACAAACAGAGGTGCTTTTTCTACTTAAAGGGGTAAGAATTCATGGAAGAACCTTTCTGATAATCAAGTGACAGCTGACCTTTTTTGGACTGTTTTGTCCTTGTTTATTTGCATGTCCAAAAACTGCAAGAAAACAAACACTTACTAATATTTCTTAATAAGCCTAAGTCCTGCAGTTGTTAAGCTTTACGTGTTAATCTGCATTATAATAGTGGTTGGAGACAAGTAGTTTGTTCAGTTTTCACATGATTTGCTTAATTATTAGAAAGAAGTTTGTTAGCTTTGGCTCCTTATGTGTGTAATTTGTTAGACTAATTTTCAGTCATATATGCCTTAAATGTGTCATGAGGGCTTGACAGTTGACACTGTCTTTTTCTTTGGGAAGTTAGCGGGCGCACATAAACTATGTGCTTCTTATTTTCTGCTCTAAGATTTGTTATTGATCTATGTTACTCGGACTCTTCATAGTAGCCACATATAGACCCTTTATCTTACGCGAAAGAATTAGCTTACATTTTTAACATAGCCGAATTTATCACTCCAGCACTTGGGAGTTTGGACACACACCGAAACTTCTAGCCGAGTCTGAGTAACATAGTTTTACAATCAAATTCTAAAATTCAGTATGCTGGCAACACCCCTCCCCCTTCCCCCTACAGATCAGCTCCTTCGGGCATCTGAAACAGCAGATTGAGAAGGTAAATGATCTGGGTTTTAGTTTCTACGCTTCTGTTTCCTGCTTGCTTTTCTTCTTCTGTTCTGCTTCTGACTTTCTTCACTTGGCAGCACTTTCATAATCAGTCGGTCCACTTGGTAGTTGTACCATTCCCTCCATTTCTTGATGCACACAAGAGGTCCAAAGAAGACGGTGATACCTGCAGGAAACCCGACTGCAACGCCACTAAACATCCACTCCATCTCTCTTTTAGAGCTCCCATATGATCCCTTTGAAGTAGTTGGTTTATTTTTGCCACTTGGTGGTGTTAAACGAGGGCCATATAGTCGTGAATTCCCCTCATACGAAGATGAATCAAATGACTGAAGCTGTGTAGAAGTTGGGATTAATCCTTCCAGTTTGTTGAAGGATGGGTTTTAAATACCCTAGGAAGCTTAAGCTTGCTAGCTGTTGCGGTATGCTCCCACCGAGGGCATTATAGCTCAAGTCCAACGACTCAAGCTCGCTCAAATTTCCTATCGAACCTGGTATATTGCCCGATAGAGAGTTATGAGAGAGGTTGAGAACCTTAAGAGCACTCAGGTCTCCTAGCTCTTTAGGTAATCCTCCACGAAAGGCATTGTTTGATAAGTCAATGCTGGTGAAGATTGTCAGGATTTTGCTCAGCTGAAAATCGAAATTTTTGAAAGTTAATGACACTTCATCCGATCCTTGTAGTAGGCATAAGCTGAGTTGTTAGCGTGATACTGCAAAAACTGGGATTTGATTAAGTTCCGTTTGTTTCTGCCATCGCCAAATTTGCCAAGAAACAGTGTTGGCAACTGACCACTGAAGCGATTGGCAGCAATGTCTATGGTTTGAAGTAAAGACAGGAAAGGACTTGTCTTCGGGCAGACAACTGTTCCATGAAGTTGATTGGATCTGAGGACGAGAACTTGCAGGCTGGACAAACTCTCGAAATGGCAAGGAAAGGTGTCATTCAATCGATTATTCCCGAGGTCCATAACTTTCAGGCCTCAGCAGTAGGCAAGTGATCCTGGGATTCATGATGAGGTTAAGAGTTTCTAACGTGCACTTCTCCGGAAATTTATCAGGAATGGCCCCTTGTATAACGTTTCCTGTTAAGTTCAGGACAGCGAGATTCCGAGTCTTTTTAATCAGACAACCTGGGATAGTCTCATTTAAATCATTGTATGAAAGTTCCAGAATCTCAAGACCTGTGACATTGCATAATGATCTGGGAAACAATTCCTTCTTCTTTCGTAATACTTAGGCCTAAGATTTAATTTAAGAAAGGAAGGTCATAGACTCATACACCTCACTTTTAAATCTAGGCTCCCGTCCCCTCTTTGTCTAGAGGTCGGATTTCAAATTTCGTGTTGTAAAGCTACTCACCCAATCTTTAAAATTTAATCGTACATGAAATTATCACCTGAGTAAGAATAATGGAAGTGAATAGAGAGAATGGCTGAAGTGCCTAAATTGTTTGCTTCCTATATAATATAACAAATTAATAGAAAACAACTGATTCTTTGAGTTGTATGATCATCAATGTTGTACACTTGAGGAGTCTGCATTACACGTAGTTGTCATAAGCCCTAAGCTTCAAAAATAACGCCCTTTTCTGTTACAACTCGTTACAACCATCCAGGCTATACCTTCGCAACATTCTGCAATTTACAGTGACAAAATAACAAGTGGGCTTATATAAGATAAATCCATCGGGCACACCTTCAAGTATCACCGTCCTTCGAGGAGCTTTAACCTGTCCTCACATACATTCAAGCCTATAGCTCGCGGTAGCCACCATTTACATATTGCTGTCAACTGATTCCTCCCAACAGATCAGCACCTGAAAACAAGCAGCTCTATCTCTGATGGTTCTTGTAACAATATGATCAAATGAAGAAACTGTTACTTTGGCAGGTGAACAATGCAAGAAGTTCAAGACAAATATGCTCGTCAGTCTAATATTTCCCAATTACCTCGACCATCTAGTCACTACTAAACTGGAGAATGCTGGAGCACTCGGTCCCACATAGTAAACACAAAACTGGTTAAGTGTAAATTTTAAAGCAAAACCCCTTATTGATAGTTTAAGCAGAAAGGAAAAGAATGAACCTTCGGATATTGCCACCAACATAGATATTAAGTAGCAGATAATGCAAAGAAATGTATAGGCGAAGTTGTGAGAAGAGAACTCCCTAATTGTCAATTATCTTCCATGTAATCAGGTTACGTTTGTTTGTGTGCAAACCATTTAAAGGAGGCAAAGTGGAAAGTGAATGGGAGAGAACAGAAACAGTTGTCTGATCTCAGTACTTTACCTCAAGTCCTCAACCCATGTAGACATCATAACATGACTAAAGGTAAATCATAGATATAGAATTTGACATAATTTGAGCTTGATGGAAGATTCTAACTAGCAGACTGTTTCTGCTTTGTCCAAGTTTATTAGCCATAGGATGATAGTTGAAAGTAAAACAAATGGCTATATCCAAGTTCACTGGCAGTCATATTTTTTGGGGATAAGTTCTTCAACCCATTTGCACACGTCACCCGTTTGAAGCTAAAGTGCACTTTTTGCCTATTTGGGAACCTATCACCTATTTTTTTGTGGCTCTAATGTTAGACAAAAACCAGTAATATAACCCCTAGGAGCTTCCACAAAGATTGGGGCTGTTTTTGTTCCATAGCTATTTTGGGCGAAAAACCGTGAATTATAGCCTTAGCTTTTTTAATGTCGACCCTTTTTTTTATCTAAACTAGTTCACTACCCGGGCTACGCCCGAAATAAATTTTATCGTTTTATTTCTTTGTAAACAAATAATTTTATCATTTATAAAACTTTCACTTTCAATATAAATGATGTGATTTCATTTCAAATAAGTAATAAGGATGGTACAAAATAATAAGGTAAAGTAAAATCAATTAATAGTTAGTAGTATTGATTATTTATAATAAAAAAAATATTGTGAATTTTTTTATATGGAAAACTGACTTATTTATCACCATGGATGGAATGTCCATCGAAACTTTTTACCATAAAAAACATTTTAAATGAATTATTTTAAATGAAAATTAAAGAGACATGTCACGTGGCATGATAGATAGCCTAACTGAAGCCGGTGAACGTGGTCGTTGCCTCTAACACAACTTTTAATATATAGTATAAGATAAGATGATCCCAGAATATTACCATAGATTACAAGGGATTTCCCTTCATGAATTTGGGGGCCAGTTCCCCCCGTTTGGCACTACTTTGGCGTCTTTTAAGCCTCTTCACCTCCTGACTCGTTGAGGTTAATATGGCTTTTGACCATTTTGAGGCACTTATCATAGGTGTTTACCTCTAATATTTTGCCAGAACATATATTTTGATGCTCCTACAAAGATTTAAGCCATTTCTGTTCCGGGTCAATTTTGGGCCAAAAACCATGGATTATATACTTCAATTTTGGGCAATTTCGACCACTTTTTCTAAAGAGGCCAAATGTTCAGAAAACTTTACCATGGACACGTCATGATTATCCTAGTTGGCTTTAAGGGCTAGTTCCTCTAGAAAGAAAGTTCTGCAAATCCTTTCAGCACACGTCTCCATTGAGGCTTACATTCGCTTTTTGATGAAATGAGGACTTACTATAGGTTTTTGGTTCTAAAAATTTGCGCAAACTCATAATCTGAGCCCTAGGGTCTTCAACAAAAGTTTGAGTTGTTTTCCACCTGTGGCCATTTTTGGCCTAAAGTCGTGGTTTATACATTGCAGTTTTGGGCCACTTTTTTTGAGAGTAAACAAATGTTCCTAAATTAATCCCGCGGACGGCTTTGTTGCATCCATGTTTGGATAATAAGGACTGATTTTCTCATAGATAAGTTCTTTAAGCCATTTCGGCACACGTCACTCTTTGAGGCTAACGTGCGTTTTTTTTAATGCCGATTTTAGACCTACCATAGGTTTGTCTAATATTTTGATAAACACAAAATGTGACCCTAGGGGCATCCTCAAAAACTAGAGCCGTTGTTGCTTCCGAGCCATTTTGGGCCAAAAAACCTAGGATTATATATATTATACTTCATTTCGACCTTTTTTTTACCACTTTTCAAAGTGGCCAAATGTTCTCAATACTTTTCCATGCACAACTTGTGAGTACCCTTGTTGGATATGAGAGTTGATTCCTCTGGTTAAAAAGATTTTTTTAGCTTGTTTGCACATGTCACGAGATGAGGCTAATGTGCACTTTTTGCCTATTTTAGGAACCTATCACAGAGTTTTAGCTCTACTATTCTACTAAATCCAATTATATTTTTCCCTAGGGGCTTCCACAAAAATTTGGGCCGTCTTTTTTTCCGGAGCATATTTGGGCTAGAAACTACGGTGTATGGATTATGCCTTAGTTTTGGTCCAATTTCGACCTTTTTGGCCACTTTTCTTGAACTATCTAAATGTTCCCAAGAAATTACATTAGATTACATGGGAATACCCTTAATGATTTTGAGAGCCGGTTCCCCCGTTTGGGCGTCTTTAAAACATTGTCACCTTCTGTCACCCATTATAAAAAAAAACATACGCTTTTGGCCATTTTAGGGAACCAGTCATAGGAGTTCAGCTCTAATAATTTGCCAAAACACATGATATGATGCCTATGGGCTCCCACAATAGTGAAACTTTTGTTCCGGGGCTATTTTGGCCAGTGGTTATATTCTTGGGTTTTGGCTAATTTAGCCAATTTACACGTCACCTATTGAGACTAGCATGCGCTTTTTGTCTTTTTTTGGTACTTATCATATATTTTTGGCACTAATACTGTGCTAAAATCCCATAATATTATCTATAGGATATTCCACAAATATTTGAGCTATTTTTGTTCAGCAGCTTTTTAAGGTGAAAAAATCTGGATATAGGCTTTTGCTCCAAATATGGAAATTTTGGCCACTTTTTTTATTTTGAAGTATCAAAATGTTCTAAAAACCTTACCAAAGATTACATGGGCATGCCCTTGATAAATTTGTGGGCCGGTTCCTTTTTGGGGGGTCTTTTAAGCTTCCCTCTTCTCATGTGATTGTGGTTAGTGTGTGATTTTGCCGTTTTGAGTCCCTATCATAGGTGTTTAGTTCTAATATTTTGCTAAAACACATGATCGTTTGTGGCTCAAACAAATATTGGAATAGTTTCTGTTCAAGACCATTTTGGTCATAAAACATTGATCATCTACTTCTGTTTTGGCTAATTTTGACCACTTTTTAGGAATAGCAAAATGTCCCCACAACTTTATCATGGTCAGCTTTGGGTACCCTTGTTGGATATGAGGGTTGGATCCTCTATTAGCTAAATTCTTTAAGCACTTTCGCCACACGTCGCTCGTTGAGGATAGTGTGCTTTTTTGCTGATTTTGGGACCTACCATGGGTTTTTGGCTCAAATATTTTGCTAAGACCCATAATATGACTCCTAGGGGCTTCTAAATAAATTCCGTTTTTGTTCCAGGGTCAATTGGACCAAAAATCATGGATTATATATACTTTAGTTTTGGCCATATTTGAGCAACTTTTTTCAAGTAGCCAAAATTTCCATTTCCAATAGAGCCAAAGACTACTTATTCTTTGGTTTTTGGGATATAATGAAATAAAGAAAAATGGCTCATAAAACTGTCTGTGCTTCTTATTTTGTGAAGTAACAGTCAGTGGGTGCGATTCTCGACGCAATTTTCATTTTGGGTCATCCGTGTGCAGCCTCTCTATGCTTATATAGGGGTAAGGCTTGCGTGCAACCGACCCCCCCTACCCCGCCTTATGGTGGGAGCCTTTAAGGCACTGGGTTAAAGATGTTGTTGGACAATGCTGAGGTACCCTTTGATGAATTTGAGGGTCCGTTGAGCTTAGCATGTGCTTTGGCCATTTTGGGCAGCTATCAAAGTTGTTCACCTCTAATATTTTGCAAAACACATAATATGATAACTAGGGACCACAAAAAAAAAAAAAAAAAAAAAAAAAAAATCGCCATTTATCCGAGACCAATTTGGCCGAAAAAGTGGATTGAATACTTCAGTATTGGCCAATTTGGGGCACTTTTTCTGGAAGTAGGCAAAAAATGGATTATGTACTGGGGCATACGTTATCTTTTGCAGTCCAATCTAATAATATAATGCCAAGTGTTGGCCTAGGAAGAGCCTCGCTTCACATTTAGATTAGATGTGGTTAGACTAGATTAGACAGGATACAGAGACAAATTTAAGAGACTTACAATGACAATATTAATAATGTCGTTGAAATGGTCAAATTGCATCAAGAGCTTTGATTCCAGCACCCTTGTCCCAGTCCTCAGGTGCAGCAACATCTGACATGATTTTTTCTTGGCCCCTCCAAAGTATCTGTTTAAACAGCAGCAAACGCGTACTTTATGCGTCAGCTTACAACTATTTACTTATAAGAACATTAAACTAAAACTATTCATCAATTATACAGATTCCAAAAGCATCGCGAGCATGAACTGCAAGGTCTGCAACAAACCAGAAAAGACCTAAAACAGAGAGAAGGCTCCAGCCAAAGGGAAACTTACCCGATCTATGACGCCGAAATCTTTGGCTGTGGTTGAATCCATATAAAACGGTCTTCTCATGACATTAGCTACTGCTTCTTCTGACTGTACCAAGTAAAATGATTGAATTAAGCAATCACACATCTTGTAACTCAACTAATGGCAACTAAATCAAAGTCTCACTCACATTTCCAGTGTGTTTAGCCAATAGTTGCACCAGAATATCCCTGTTTATAATTACCTGCAAACCCAATCACATAATCACACACATGTTATCAGAGAATGAATAAGACCACAAACAGCCATCTGGTTAACCAAATAACTAGTGACGGGTAGTCTGTTCCAGTCAGACCTACTATAAACCAACTACTCTCCACAAAAATAAACATACAATCACATTACATCAGACTGCTTGAACAACACAAAAATCATAACGTAGCTAGAATTCAAGAACAAGACACCTAATAACATTTACGTTCGTCTTTCATACTTCTGCTGCTTTTGGGGCTTTATCTGGGAATTGTTATAAGAATAACAACCTCACCATGCCATGTTGACAATGTGGTGAGTGGTGACCCTAGCCAAAACATATTTATAAACAAAAAACAGTTTGCCAATTTGGCGTACTAATCACAACCTGTCAGGATCACACAGTCACTATGTAGGGATAGCCGGATAGGTCATAGATGTACACAGAGACACATTGGATGCAACCAACTGCGCCAATGCACTTTTATCAGCTTCAGTCACCACAGCAGCATATCCTATCTTATCAAAAAAAGGTCACCACAGCAGCATGATGACACTGTAAATGGGGTACAGATACATTGATGTTACAGCTCACTATCACACGAAACAATGAAATAGCTGGGCTCAAACTGATTTCCATTTTTCTGATCAGGTTCATAAAAACAAGTCTGCCTATGCCAATGATACGATCCCTTGCCATCCTTACTAGTTGCCATGACTCCATGAGTACTAATTGTAGACCAAGAGGGCCCTCTCTGAGGCTCCACAATGAGAGCAAAACTCATGGGTGGTTAGATAACTAAATTATGCAAATACTTCATGTTATGGTATCACAATACTATAATAATCACAGCTCCAAGAAAAGCTACATTCTTATTTGTGCAATATTGATGTAGCATTTTGTTGGAATTTCTCAACATTAAAGCCTTAGAAAGACCCAGGCATGAAAAAAAAATTCAAACATCTAATAAAGAATATCAAAAGGTCATTATGTAGCCTGCTCATTCACATATAGTAATCCAATTGATATCCAATCACAGTTATGTAAAAAATTACTAAATTAAACTACTTATTTTACCTCCTTTGCACGAATTGCAACGTCACTTGCTGGCATTAGCCCTGATGATGGTACTCGGGGCTGTTGAATCATGGCTGACAAACGTCCAAGAAAAAACAATTAAGATTTCATATACCACGGGGGAGCTTCAGAGCCCCCAGAAAAATAGTGGTTTGTTGCACCAAACCTTTGGCATGCGGCATCATAAACCTCTTTCCTTTGGTTCCAGCAGAAAGAAGCAAACATGCTTGTCCTATAGCAGCTCCCACTGCAACAGTGTGTATCTGAATCCAATATTACAACCATGTTCAAGAAGACAACACAACAGAACAACAAACTTGAGATAGCTAATATTCACAGAAAAGTCTTGAAAGCTGGCAGATGAGGATGATGGTCCACATCAAATTACAATACAACAACTTTAGCAAAGTGTCTCGAAGGCTACCGCCGGGTGTAACTGGAGTTGGATATACGCAGCCTTCCAAAAGAAGAATTTCCTCGATGACACGTAAATCGTAATGGAAATTGCATATAGAATTGTGTTGACCAACAACTACTCATAATAGAACAAGCACAGGCAGAATTGGGTGTCATTTTTATTTATTCCATCATACTCCATAGACAAAGAGCATGAAGCTCAATGACATGGAAGGGCAAAATGCACCTAAAACAGCCATATAGCAGGTAAAGAAGTTACCTCATTTTTCAACTGCATCATCGCATCATAAATGGCAAAACCTTCAGTTTCCATTCCAACCTATAATAAAGGATCAGGAAAACAGTAAATAAAGGAGAGACAACAAACAGTTTAGTCACAGATGGCCTATGCCAGATTAGCAGATTGCCAACACACTGTATTAGTGTTGTCCATGATTCTTAGTCTTCATTCATATGTATGTTAAGATCAGTTATACTTACACTCATACAATGAGAAGTCAATAAGGTTGGTTGATAAGCAGCAAGCAGGAAACAAATAGGACTGGTTACTCAACGACACTTCAAGTTTTGATTTCATCGGTAAACAAATAGGATATCAGTTCAATTAACATTGCAATGCAAAGGAATAAATGAGAAAGAAAAAACCAATAGTAATAAAAGGAACAAACCGATGCACAGAATTTAGAAGGTAGATATGTTGCAACCTAATAGCCCGATACTACTAATGTTTCCAGTAATTAGCCTAATTAGTAGAATAACAGAGCAAAACATGGTGATTCTTTTACCGCATGTGTGAGCAGTTAAGAGAAATTATCTGAGTTACTTCCATAATTTTGTCATTTCACTTTGGAAAGTCTATAATAAAAAATGATACTTTCAGATGTAGCTTAAAGAGACAAAAAATCGAAGAAGATGGCAACGAAAGCAACTAATAATGGCTCCTTATTTCACCATCATCCCAGGTAGTGCCACTAGAATTTGTATTAATATATATATCAACAGATGGGCTCACCGTTTCACCATCATCACGCGTAGTGCCAGTAGAATTTATGTAAATGTATATGGGCTCCTTGGGGTCCATCCATTGTAAATACATCAATTCTGCAACTACAAGCTCAGTGACAGCAGGAACTAGCTGAAAGAATTACACAAAAGAAAAAAAAAGTGTTAACATTAACAATTAACATTACCAGAATATCAATTTGCAAGTACAAACATAGGCTTTACATAGAAACAACCACAGGAAGAAGGGGGTGAGAGAAAAAATGCAATACACAAACTTATTGTATTCTAGAAGTGTTCATCCGTTTCCAGTCCACCAACCACTTTTTTTTTTTGGGATCAGTAAGATAGGATATCATTATAAACAAGGTAAGCAAAAATATAATATCACATCCATTAAGACACACCAAGACTTCCAAGAGTACTATTTGTGGAAGATGGTTCCAATTGCAATTTACAATAGATGGACCCCAAGGAACGATTTCATATCCAAAAAGTTGGCAAGCAAAAAAGTAGCTGAAAGAATCACACGAAGGGAAAAATAGTACCATCTTCCATGAGAACAATTTAATATCACATCCATTAAGACACACCAAGATTTCCAAGAGTACTATTTGTGGAAGATGGTTCCAATTGCAATTTGGTGGTGTACATGGAAAAAAAGAAATCATCGCACTTTTTTTATGAAATTATGTTAACACACCAAGACTTCAAATTTAGGTTTTTGCGGATTTTGTATAGTTGGAGTCAAGTGTTACATTCCCACTGACACTTGAGTTTCATTCTTTTTGTGGATAAAATTCCTCATGATAGTCCTAGAGCTTGATTAGCTCTCTTTTGTATATGGGCGTCACCCCTTTAGGTGTCTTTTGTATACGGGAGTCACCCCCTTGGTAACCTTTCGAATATATGATATCCTATTTTACCTATCCAAAAAAAAAAAAAAAAAAAAATATCACATCCACTGAAGACATATTACTATCAATCTACCAGTGTCATCAACAAATCTTACTGGCAGTCTGGCACCACTCACCACAACTAATTCCAAACTTCCAACCATAAAGCTCAAGTCCACTTTACTAAATCTCTAAAGGCCTTCACAACCATCAGCATCACCATTATTGCATCATTTAATAATACATAACTATACAAGTAATCAACACATATGAAAGCTTGGAGTTATTCCTCTCATTCCCCACTCAACATCCTAATTGAAGGTCCCACATACGCTTACAATCAGTGTCATCAACAAATTTACTGGGCACCGCTCAGTATGACTAATTCTGAACTTCAACCACAGAGCTGAAGTCCACTTTACTAAATCTCCAAAGACCTTCACAACCACCAAGATCAGTATTTGAAATTAATCAACATATGTAAAAACTTAAGTTATTCAGGTCATTTCTCACTCCACGTCTTAATATAAGGGCCCTCCAACAACGTATATGAACTAGTCAAGGAAATTTTAATCCACCATAAAGGTAGAAAATATTATTCCACTGATGCAAAGCAAAATCCCAATTCCTCACATCCACAAACATATATCTAAAGAAAATTTCAAGAACTGGAATGGTAGAAGAAGTGTTTCAAAACTTCTCTCTCTCCACTTCATCTTCTTGGACCACAAGACCAGACAAGGCAACACAAAGATGCCACCCCATATTACATACTCCCTCTAACTTTTTAAGTTCTTTATATCTGGTATGACTATGTGAGAGGAATTCAGATCAAATGTACGGAACCTAAAAAAGGAGGGAGTACATATTTTGTATAAAGAAATAAAAGAAAGACACACTACAAATCATACAGACAATTGATCAACAATTAGTGATTGATGATTTGATGGTAATAAATTACTATGTTTTAGGAAAAAAATAATCTAAATCTTGCAGCCTAATTATGGCAACAATTTGTAACTTGATTTTAGTCATGGCAAAATCAGTCATTGCAGCCTAATTATGGCCATTGCTGCCAGATGTGTTGTGGCAAGCTTCAAAACCTTTTTTATGCAGTGTCACGACAGAGATTTAATACCCTAAAAGTACTTGATGGCATAAGGCATCCCACATGCCAATATAAAGCTTTTCTACCATGAGCCAGTGAGGACTGCAACGTTAAGTCCTAAACATTTAATAACGATAATACAAGAGTACTTACAGGCATGCCAATATAAATTATCCTTCCGTGAAGCAGCAATGACGGCAAATCTGGAGGGGGCCTCCTTGGCCTGTGCTCATTGTAAGATACAGACCTTTCCACCTATTTGACAAGCCAAAGAAGTATATGCATCAATGAATCTCCGCAATTAACAAACAGGCTCTAAGCATAATGCTTATGCAGAAAAAATTTCTGTTTTGGGGGTGGGGGGAGGGGTGAGAGGTGAGTTCAATGATAACATCCCATGAGCATGCAAAGCAAAGAGAAGTTACAAGTACAATAAAAGGAAGCAACAGTAAGAGTGCAGACGCAAAACAAAAACAAAAACAAAAAAAAAGAGCGCGGGGACCCTTGGCCTGGACTGGGGAAAGCTTGAACCCTTTCCTTCGTGCAATCCCATCTCCAACTGAGGCCACTCGACCAATCTCATTCACTTGAAAATTCGTATAAATGTTGCTAATTCTACTTTTTAATAGAGTTATTAGTTCCGAAGCTCTGGGGGAGAAATCCATTTTTAAATCCAAAGAAAAATGAGAGGAGAATGGCGCTGCTCATAGATTTCTATTTCCGTACAAAAGAAAATTCTCATTAGGGTTCATGGTAAAGAACATAGGTAAGGCTATTGGGATTGAGCCCAGACCAGTAAGCATATCTCTGGCTAGTCCAAAGTGTTTGGCATTTTCTTCTCCGCTCACGCTTTGCTGACCAATCGCGTGGTAAAGAGAAGAAAGTACGAAGTAATTGTAGACGGAGCACACCCCAATAAGATTCTAAATAGGGGAAGTCCCCCTTGGAGTTGAGAAGAAGAAATTGAAGAATGGAGTTGTCTACTACAATTATTGAGGACTCTATGTTCCACCTCCACCCCTATCAAATGTTGTTTATAATGAGAGGCAACAAAAAGATGTCACACATAAAACTTTGGAGAACTCTATAGAGAGAAACCACTCTCCTAAATGAAGCTTTGGGAAGAAACCACGGAACAAGGTTTTTTTTTTGGTAATTGAGAAAACTTTGTACACCTTGTATGAAGAGTCGTGACGAAGGGGACAGGCGATGATAGAGAACAACAAAGCATGGAAGTAGACAAAAGCAAACAGCTACCAGAGACCTTAAACCTAAAAACTATGTGCTGCATCAGAAATAGAAGGCAAGCAGCAAGATCACAAATTTATCCTATAAGAGACATCAGCATATAAAAAACATCAATATAAACGAAGGTCGATGCACACATTATTAGCCCTGAGTTGAAAACACAGAGAGGTTGTTAAAATGACCCAAAATGAAAATTACGTAGAGAATTACAACAATCAACTACTAAGTTGCTATGATAAGAAGCACCAATCCTTTGGTGAGCCATTTTGCTTTGTTCAACCATACCCCAGCTCCAAAGGTTAGCTAGTCTTTAGCTCAATCGTAAATGGAAATGGCACCTAGAACCGCATTAACTGGGTGGCAAATAAATTCAAGCTGGAAATTGGCTATGTCAAACATTCACCAGGTTGGTAGGCTTATGGACCCTAATATAACATACTTCATTTAATGAAAAGAAAATGACATACGTTCTATTCCAGCTCATTCTCACTCAACTCAAAAACTCCCTAAGTCCCAATCACAAAATAACACAAAAGCGTATATAACATAACCTCACCCTTCAGCCATAAGAAATCGGGATATGAGCAGTATTCCTAAGGTATACAACAAAACCAGTTCAAGAACATTGCCAAAACACTAGCATAGTTGACCAACCCTCATCCCTAACTCCCTACGCTAACAATTCTCCAATGCTCATCACACTTTCATCCACCACATCCTTCTCAATCAATTTACACAAACCACAACGTCTCAAACACTGTAACCATTATCGAAACCAGCTCGATAATTCCACGGTTTAACCGTAACAACACAATCTCACTCACATCATTTACCGACTGAACAACATAATTTCACATCAAAAATCCAGAATTATAAAATATCAATTATTCCTAAATTATTGAATAAAAGTTAACTCGAAATTAAACAACGGAAGCTAAATTAACTGCGAAAATTAAAATAAGAAATCGATTAATAACAAAAAAAACACCTGAGCTGGAGTAGCCATGAGAGTAGGAGAATCGTAAAGGTCAAGGAACGGAGGCATATCGGAGTTTTTAGGACGCTGAAGAAACGTTTCGGGGGAATTAGCGGCAACGGAAGCGAGTTTCTTAAGAAACGGGTCCTTAGGGTTAATCGGCGGGATGGGGATTTTCGAAACGTTTCTAGCGGAGTTGATTAAACACCGCGTTTTGATTGAAGCTGCTGGGCGGTTTCTGGTGGAGTTGAGTGATGAAGAAGATTTGATAGAGCATGACGACGCCATCGGAAGTTGCAAGCAATTCGCCATTTTTTGCCCAGAAATTGTTGAGTAAGTTTTTTACTGGGAATTTGCAAGTGTTAGAAGATGAGCAGCGGATTACAGGTGAAACACAATATGGAGTAGGAGGAGACGTGGGAAGACGAGTGTTGGGCTATATGATTGGGCTTAATTTCAAAGGCAAATACTCCCTCCGTTTTATTAAGTTCTTTACGCCTCTGTTTAAATATTATGGATGGCAAACTGTTTTATTAGGTTCTTTATCTATTGCGGAGAAGGAGAGTGCAATTTTACAAGACCATATCAATTAAGTACCAATTCTACAATAACTACCATCACAAATGAAAGAATATTAACCCTTGATTTTCTCATATATAATATTAATTTGACCATATATTATATTAAAATTATCACAAAAACTCATTTTCTCTCCCCCTCCCTACTCTAACTCGACATCCCCCTCCCCACCACCGACCAAACCCATCCACCACCACCATCGGGATGGAGAAGGGGAAGGGGAGAGGAGAGAGAAAAAGATCTGATTGGCCTTGAGAATGGTTTATTTAAATTAAAATTATTTTAGTCAATTTATTTTTATTTATTACTTGGTCAAACAATGGAGGGTGGTGATTTAATCTTAAAATTTAACATTTCGATTTCTTCATATTACAATGGCTACCATGGTATGGTAGCCATTATAGAATCACTCATCAATTAAGATGGAAGGCATATTGTCACACCCTTTCAGCATCTTCCACGGGTATATAAAATCCTTGCACCACCTTAACTTATGAGTATGGGCAGTTTAGGCATGAAAATGGACAAATTTGTCATGGGAGAGTATAAAACTGTCATGCCTTCGTGCCTGCAGATTAACCTTACTCTTATATCTCAAGCTAGTTCTAGTCTCCTCAATAAATTAAAAAATGTTAGTATATTTCATTTCTTCATTGCAATGAATATTGTTAGTTAATCCATAACTAAATCGGTTTATTTAGTTTTATGGTTGTCAGTTGTCACGCTACGAGTTTAAAGTCATCCAATTTAAGGTTCTTTTAACATATGGAACACTCACATGCAAGAGGTGTCCAATGGGAGATTTTCAGAACAACTTGGTAGTTGACTTATCATAACCGAATGTTGTTGTAGCGGGGTAAGGACACATAAACACAGATGTTCCATTTCATTGTTATATGCTCCCTCCGTCCGAGTTAAACACCCCACAACAAAAATGCACCCTCACGAAGGAGGGTGCACACGCTAAACCTCAATCAAAGTTACAAAAAACTTACATAGAATTTTTGCTAAACCTCTATATAACTTGTTATATAACTTTTTTGGAACTTTGATTATCCAATTAGTGTGTATTCTCTCCGCGGTATTTTGGATATGGGGTGTTTAAACTCAGAAGGAGGGAGTAGATAGATAGAGCATGATGACGCCATCGAAAGTTCCTGGTGAAGTTGAATAAGGAAGAAGAATTGATATAGCATGATGACACTGTACTATTGGAGTTGCAAGCAATTCGCCATGATTTTTTCTTTTCCGAAAATTGCGAGTAAATTTTACTAACAATTGGTATAATACCTTAACACACTCCTTTACGCGAATGCCCTTTGGGATTTGAAGCATATAGAGAATGCACAGCCCCGCCCATACCATGTGCTTGAGAGTCTACTTGATAGAGGAGAGGGCTACCATGATTTAAACCCAATACCTCAAGATCGCTAAAACTCTGATATCATGTTCAAAAAATCATTTCAACCAAAAGTTTAGACTGATTATTGAGAGTTGAATTGAGACCCAGTGATTGGCTTAATACCTTAACAGATTACAAGAAAGAGACCCCCAAAAAGCAGGAAGTGAAGAGGGAGAGAGGGGATGAGGGAAAATGTAGGACTTGATGATTGGGCTAAGTGGCTAACTTCGATGTCTTATAATTCTTGGACAACGATAGTGTGTCACCGGGTGGGTGGTACTCAATCTAAGTATCACGCTAATTAATATAATTAAAAAATAGAAAAAAGATTAGTTTTAGGCCCGTAAACTCATGGGACTGTGATTTTTTTTATTATTATTAAATCCCATTTGAAAAGTTACAGGCACATGGATATGACTAAGAGTATGTTTGGTAATTTTACATGTTCAAGTGGTTGTTAGCTGTTTCAATAGTTGTAGCTCGAAGTTGTTCAGTGTAAAAGTAGCTATCAATTAAGACATGTTTGACATGAATAGTTGTTGGAATCACTAGAATAAACTTCCTTTTAGATGATCTCCATGTAAAATGCTACTTTTATCATAAACAATTTGTATAAGGTGGTTCCCAAAAAACACCAAAATCATACCCCCTCTGTCCAAACTCAAACGCCTCATATTTCATTTTGCGACGTCCCACCTCAAACACTCCATCTATTTTGGGACATATTTCTCTCTCCTACTTTTATTAAATTATCACATTCTCTCTCACATTATCTCTCATACTTTTATTAATCCTCACATTTTCTCTCCTCTCTTTTCATAATATTACCCCACTCAACTTATTATATCAATTTTTCTTATTCCACTACAAATAACGTCCGAGCCGTTTGAGCTGGGACAGAGGGAGTAGGTGGTTCTCAAAAAAAAAAAAAAAAAAACATGCCATATATAACTATGAATAGCAGGTTGTTCACTCGTTCACATTAGACTATTAGAGACAACAATGATATATAATTTCATTCAAGTAGCGTTTGGAAACAAGAACTTGAAAATTTGTAATTATTTCATTTGAGAACGTGTAATTCAAATATAAATCAAATGTTTGGAGAGTGAGATTTCAAAATATCACCTCTTGAAGAGTCATTTGTTTTTGGCCTAATTGAATTTGATTTGGCCTAATTGAATTTGATACAAATTCTCAAATGATTGAGTTTTCAAACTTGGGATTTGAGTATCAAATCTTTTCCTTGTATCCAAACACCGTGTTAAAAAATTCTAACTTGAATTATAATCAACTAAGAATGCCTCAATGCGTTTAGCTAAACGCAGTTCCCAACCAACAATGTTAGCAGCTTGATGATGACGCCAAAGGGGATGAAGCATTGTTTATGGGGCATTAGGATCTACTTCAAGCACCATGAAGTGGGAATATTCATCATTATTCAGACCCTGACATAAGTAAGCAAGTGTCATTTGCAGCGAAAGCACATCAACGTCGTTGGATCTAGAAACCAATGGTAGGTAAGTCAAAGATCCACTACTGCGAGTGTAATTTATAACCATCTTTTGATATTTAGTGGCAGCAATTAGACCTACGGAAGACATTTGACACCAGAATTCTCGATCACAAGGAGATTCATAGTGGTCGATACGAGTTATAGCGGACTTATATTCATCTTTACCGAGCACATTTTCATACAATCCTTGATGGGTAACAAGCTCTTCAGTCAGATCACGTCGAACCCACTCCCATAAATCTTCACTGCCATATTGTAAATGTGCAAGAGACCTAAAACCACAATTCCCATCCCCGACAATATCAACATAACTTGTAATATACGGCAAAATACTTATAGGCAGGAGGTTTGAGAAATACATATTAGCACCAGTAGTTGAATTTGGAGCCGATTGTGGACGGCCTCTGCTAATAAGCTTCTGTACGTGGTTAATAGTCTCACTCTCAAGGTGATTCATTTCGTGGACAGTTTGGTATTCAGGAGAGGGTCTTCTAGCATACGCAACAACAACTTCGTCAATAGAATCATACGCACCCTTATTACCGTGTTTTTCTTGGACACTACATTCTCCATCCAAGTCAAGAGTTCTCCAGAAAAGATGGATGTCAATTGGATCAATGGGTACATTTTCTTTCACCATCTTCTTCATCTTACATGCACATAAAAGACCATAATTGGATATCATCTCACAACTACACCATTTTGGATCTTCATGACCATGGCTAGTCCACTCTTCATGCAACAGGTCAATAGCAAGATGTGACACTTTACCACCCAATAACTCAAACAACGTCAAAGTAGTCACGGAATGAGGCACAACTATCTTAGACTTCTCAAACTGTATTCCAATCTCATCAAGCTGCAATCCTACCATACTATGTATTTTAGGAAACATTGAATAAAAACTTTCGGTAGACGAATGTAACAATCTCTTTAATTGGCTGTGTGCACTCTCCACCCTACGTATATAACACAACATGAAAATGCATGACTGTTTTCATCCAAAAACATTAATATTAGAAATAACATATACTTAATTATAAGTTATATGAACAACGTACCTCACAGTAGTTTTAGCTCCAAAATGTAATACATGTTTAGTCCATGCCGAGACAAACCTATCACGATAAGGATTCAACCACGTGTTATTGACATAATCCCTAATTTTGTCATGACCATCCCAACGTTCATTCATAATCTTAACTTGTACTTCATACTCATCCCTTGTCTGAGAAATCACTACATTTTTCCATCCCGACATAAAGAAGTCTGTCAAGTCTTTCGATTTCGTTAAGTTATAGACAAAAGTTTCTATATTAGTATGGATGTATCTTCGACAAAAGAGGTTAGACGAATGTGGAAACACTTTTTTTGTAGCTTTCATACAAGCCAATTCCCTATTCGTCAAAATTGCTCCTGGCTGGTCATCATGTTTGAACAAGAGTTTAAACCTCTCAAATACCCAAACAAAAGTCCCTTCTTCCTCGTCCTTCACAATAGCAAATGCTACATGAAAATTCTGACCCGTTGGCGTAATCCCAATAATCTCCAACAAAGATAACTTGTGACAATTAGACGCAGATGTTGTAGTATCAATCACAAACACATGTGGGAACATAGAAAGCAAATTTAATGCCTTGGGATGTGCAAAAAAAAGTATCCACAACGACAGTAGAACTTATCTCACTCCTAGTCGACCAAAGATAACCGTGATCCTTCAATAACTTGTAAAAGTACTCCATCGGTGTTGGCTCATTCCTATTCTTCTTTAGATTGATTTCGTGTGGAACACTCTTCACCTGTTTAATACTTGCAGAATTCCCTGAAAATTAACACACAATCACACAATATATATTCACCAGTTTATAACCATCCAATAATCAGTCTAATTCATTCATAAGGAACGTGATACCCTGACCAAAAGTCTATAACTTCTAAAAGGGTCATGTCGTCTTTATCTTTGTATCTCACTTATCCTTTTAAAAGGGGAAAAAATAGAGTATTTATTGATCGAGCATTGATATTATACCTTTGGCTTTCTGGACAAGTTTATATATGAATACACAACATTCATCTCGTAAATAATTCTTTTCCTGGAGGCGTTCAGAATAAGTCCAATCTTGATCGTGGCCAATAGGGCCAATCTTATACTTAAGATGGACAACTATCTTGACATGTGGTTCCCTTGTTGACAACTCCAGGCTGTGGGAGGTTGGCATAAATTTTTCCTTACGAGTTTTAAGATGACTGCCAAAATAGTAGCATGCACAAGTGTGAGTTGATTCACTTAAATTCTTTTTTGAATCAATTTAGCTCCAATCAGATAATCACAAATAAGTAAATAACTTTAAAAATGAAAATAAATAAAGAAATGCAAATTCACTTAGTGCCCCAATTGTTGCCAAAACGCATGTGACTCTCTTATGCCCCAATGGTGTTTTAAAAAGTCAGTTCAACTCAACTAAAAGTGTAGATTTGTGGTAGTTGAGTCTCAATAATTGGTTACTCCTTCCGTTCGCCTTTAAACTGCGTAGGGCCAACGGACACGCTTTTTAAGGTGGATGTACACGTTAATCGGCTAATCAAAGTTCTAAAAAGATTGCATGACGGGTTAGATAAAATATTGATCTAACCCGCCATGCATTTTTTCTGAAACTTAGATTAGCCAAAAAGCGTGTACACCCACTTTAAAATGCGTGTCCATTGGCCCTACGCAGTTTAAAGGCGAATGGAGGGAGTATATCTTAACATTCTCATTTCACGTGAAAGTCCATTGGGCTTGAAACGTAGACTAAAACCACTCGAAATAATATGGAGTGATCACTGGGACTCTAATACCATCTTAAATAGCCAACTCAACTAAAAGTCTACACTCTCACATTAATGTGTTTTTTTTAACTTTCTCCAATAAACTTAAAAATATTATTTTCAAATCCATGAAGTCTCAATACAAAAGGGATAAAAGACAACCGTCTTTTGTTTCTTTTTCTTTTTGTAGAGTGGGCCCAAAAAAAAACTTAATGAAGGACGATGTTTAGAAATTATAAAGTCAACCAAGTCAAGTACACTAAACTGTAGTAAAACGTAAGAAATAAAAAAATCTTACTTTTCTATCACCCATTTCAGCTTTTTGACTTGATCAATATTTGTCTGGTATGCAGGACCTAGATCAAACTCAACGTAGTCATCCCAATCATCCCAATTGAATTCAGTTTTGTGATTGATCACCATTAGGTTGGCCAATTCAAAATTGGGATAAGTTACTTCCCCCCTACTACCAAAATGATCCACTTTTGAGAATGTTGTTCTCCATACTCCAATTGCTTTCACCACCATCTGTAAACACAATACATACATTAATGATCTAATGTGCATTACAATAAAACACAACTTCTAAAGCTTAATCACAAGTTTTCAACTTATACACGAATTTAAAAGTTCGTACTGTAATCAGCATCTAAAGCATGTTAAATAATGAATATGGTGTAACACGATATACTAACCGCTTTTCCCCCAATAATACATAGATCGCCCACATCATAAGGGTGCACCACATATACAAAAACGATCCCTTGAAATAGAGTCCTGCAAGTGTCTCCAAATATGAACGTTGCAGCCAACAAAGGTGATGCAATTACAACAAATACTTCTGTCCTCGCCAATCCAGTGAACAGTAGCCACATTATGAAAGTTGCGACTACTAGTAGTGTGCTGATGATGTTGTCCAAACAATCCACAACTTCCTTAGCACTACTTAGCATATTCGCTAGGAACAAACAATCAGCGTGTGCCTTTTCCTTTGCACGCAATTGAAAAAAATAAATAAAAAAAAAACATGTCAATTATTAAGGGTAATACTTTGTTCATCAAGAACACATAAAAATAAACTCCGTGTATAATCCATAATTCATACTGAGTATGTGGCTTTGTAGAACCATATGGAGTGAGGTGTACTCGTGATAAAATAACACGTGCCTAACCCGCGTACATACAAGTACAAACACTTGTTTTCGTGCATTGGGAGTATATCAATATATCATTTCCCTGTGAAAATTGAAGTATACGAGTACATTGTAAAACACATACCACCCATGTACGAATCTGCAGAAAAGAGATTTCTTGATTTGGATACTTGTCCATTTTGAATTCTTCTTCTAATACAATCTCACTTGAACTTTCCGGCCCGTGTGCTGTATCGACCAGCTCCTTGAAAATCTTGTTGACATTCACGCTACTTTTAACAGAATGTTCCTTGAGCAACTCTGTGAAATTTGCCCAGTCATTGCTCCGCTCATTTACTTCTCTTAATAGAGTCACACTTGAAGTTCTGATTACGCGACCATTATTGTTTGGATCTGCAGCAGCGTAGTCCGAACTGTTCTGATCTCCGATAATAAGTTGTTTCAAAACCTCTATCAGGGTAACACAACTAATCATGAAACACAACAGCACATTGTAAATTATAAAAAAATGATCGAGACTACCTCACTTTACGAAACATTTACCCAAATGAATACTACTCAAAAAGGATGGAGTTCGATCTGACCTGTTGTTGTTCTCAGCAAGTAGTATTTTCAAGTTATGGATGATGTCGGAAGTAAACTTCTCCTCGGACAACGACTTTAGCGCCCGCAACAGATACTGAGCCATCTGCTCAATATCACTCAAGGTCCAAGCGTGGTTAGGGGGCATTAACAGGTCGTGATGAACTTTTTGCCTCTTCTTAATAGACAACTTCTTCACAGCGACTTCTCCTGTCCTGCTCTGGCCTCATTGATCGTCCTTCTTATCGTAGTTTTCCCTCATCGAAGAATGCGTTTCTGGATTGAACGATTCAAGAATCAATGGGGTGAGTAGTTTAAAGACCTTGATCATGCCGCTGTAGCTGACCTTCAACGTCGACCCTGCAATGGTGTCAGTGATATATACTTTGGGTATTTGAGCCAAGGTATCAGTATACCTAAGGTTGAAAATATCATAATGCCGAGGATGCCAAGGAAGTACAGCTGCTTTGCTGTAGATAATATCTTAGACTCGAATCTGCCATAGATAGCTTGAGACTTCCACGACAGCGATACAATGGTTATCAAAAGCCAAAGTAAGGAGCACACCAAAAGGCTAATACAGGTCAATGTACCAAACTGCAAAATGTGTGCGGCTTTTGGGTGTGTTTTCTAGACGTGCACCAACGTATAGCACCCATATCAGCAGAAGCAGCAGCACGGCTAAAATGAAGTTGATGCTACTTTTTGCGCCAATGGCGCAGTAGACCAGATATTTCCTGCGGATCAAGCTGGCTACCAATGAAAGTATCTGTGACTGCGGATTAACCCCTGGATCAAGATTACTGCAAACTTTTTGAAGCGACCAAATGATTAAATGAGTAGACACGGTGATAATGTTATACCCAATGAGGACAAAAATCGGAATTCCAATCCATCCAAGATAGTGCAATCCCAGGATTTCCTGCTGCTCGAGAGCCGGGACACGTCTGACTACCTCAAACCCCGCCCACCAGAGAATGGAACAGTCCAAGACATCAGAAACAGCCTCTGCAACGCTTATCCCACTTTCATTGAGCTCAAGTGACAGTCGTGGTATCCTCAGGGTGGGTATCAGGAGTAAGTAATTTAGAAAACAGAAGCCAATCAAGACTAAACCAATCTTTGCCCACTCTGACAATGCTAGACCTATCAGAATAGGATCGTTTGACCCAAGAGCAGCTACGGCAAACAAAACTACCATGGGATAAAAAAGAAAAGCTGCACTCATTAAGATCCATGATCGGATAAACAACTTAGCTTTGACGAGTTTTTCATACCTGTCACCATGGCTAATGAGCTGCAGGAAACGTATAATTAACATAGCCACCCACAGTAGAGGCATTCCTGCAACGCCAGAAAGTAAACAGGCAATAACCGGAATGATGACAGCAGCTAACGCGTTCAGACAACCGACAGTAAGCTCCCCCATGCCGTTGACTGCAGCATCGGAACTTTGCTGTTCAGCAGCATCCTCAGGGATGCTTACTGAAGTATCAGAGCTTAGATGTTCTGCCTCAGTTGAACTCTTTAGTTTTGTGGTCAGAGGCTCTAATAACTCTGATTCAACAGCCTCCATTTATTCAGAAAAATTGAGATACGATAACAACTTCAAATTTACAAAAATCAGACATCAAGTTCTTTTGAGGACTCCACTAAGGGCAATAGCAATGGAAGAACCCGTTTTTGAGTTCTTTGTATGCCACGTCATTTTTTCACCAACCCCAAAATATTAGAACCGGGTAACACAATAGAAGAACTTAATACAAGTTTTTTTTATGAAGTTGAAACATTAATCAATTAATAAAAAGACTGGGGCAAGGGGACACGTGGGGACAAAGTGAGGTTGGCCCACTATCTTTTTTCTTCTGTTTCAAACACAAATGGAGGCAGTGAGAGGGACGCGCTAAATTTCTTGAAACGTGCATGTTACGCGGCTGTTTTCCTGCCTTTTACTTTTCAATGCCATATTTGACGAACTCGGTTCGAAATGTCGAACTCAGTTCGTTTACGAACTGCAAAAGCTGCCTTCGCAATGGTCGAACTGCATTTTCACAGTTTTTAATTGACGAACTCAACACCACAAACCATCATTGCGTTTGCTCTAAGAGATCAAGGAATCTAGTTTTGGACAATATTTAACTAAAAGGCTCTTAAAAGTTGTCACTACCTAACTAATAAGCATAAACAACTCGAATATTTCAACATGGGATGACTTTTCACCAACTAAGAATGACTTTCTATTAACCGGATAACCTGCAAATTTAGTTGCAAGGACTGCAAATACTAATAACATATCTAAAGGTCTTCAAAAGTTGAATGTAAACAAACCTAATAAGTACCACTCTCTCCATTTTGAAACTAATGAAACGGAGGGAGCACATAAAGAGGATGGATCACTCGACATAATTTCTATGTGCTTGGAGGGAGCATTTTTTTTTTCCCCTTGCAGGTATGTTCAAAGAGATAGACCACACACTTCCGGCAGCACTCAGTGAGCAGCAACAGCTGCACTACTCCCCAAATCGGGTTTTAGGTAGCGTGCAGCACCCGGACAATCCATGACATGCAAACTCTTGAGTACACTACATAACCAGAGCAAACATATAACTTGGGAGACATTCATCCCCCAATCAAGACCACTAACAACAAAAGAAGCCGCTAAATGTGTATGTACGTCAGACCATCAGACATCAGTGATCGACTATACATCACATTCCTCCAGTTCTCCTTGTAGTGTTAAAAGTCCAAATTATCGTGACTTAGACGTGTTGATCCAAAGCCATACAAATAATTAACAAATATTAACACAACCAACAGATGATGTAATCAAGGATAACATATTCTGCAGAAAAAGCTTTTAGAACGGTACCTAGAACAAAATATTACATTATCATTCTTACTTACTATAGCTTGTCATATATGAAACATAACACTGAAAAGTTTCAACACTGAGAACGCACACATACTAAGCTTTAGACCACCAAAAACTGCATTCTGTAAGCGTAAACGTCAAGTTCCACTATGAACAACATTTTCTTCTTTTTTTATGTTTTTTTTTTTTCGATATTGATCAGTGAGCAGCAACAGCAGCACTGCTCGCATTAACCACTGGCTTTGTATCACCCTCGGGGGCTCCAAACACCTTTGCAATCCTCTCAGTAGGTACCAAAGGTAAATAGTTTGCGACCTTGTAACCCTTTTCAGCACCTACTGACACGGTCTGATTGTACTTATCTGAACAATACGCTGCTGTTGGAACCATAACCTGGGCTACCTGGGGGAATAGGGGAAGACGGTTGAGTGACCGCCAAGCAGAGACAGCATAGTGCTCTGCCACAGGCTCGTACTTGTTGTACAGATCTTTAGCAGTAGGCTCATACTTGGTGTAAACATTCTTTGCCATTCCAGAGGCAGCATCCACCACACCAGCACGCTGGACTTCAGAAGCCACACCACGCGCAACCTCCGGGGCCTTTTGTGCAGCGCAGTAAGCTTGTGACGACACCTGCTTCACCACTGGTGGAACAGTGTGCTCTAACTTGGTCACAGACTCATCAACCTGCAATCAAAACCAGAATCGCCATAAGAACATACGATCTCACAAAAGACATCAATGACATCCTATTACACAAGTTTTTATGAAAATTAGTTTTAGCATTACAATTTCTCTTTACTCTTCACAGCATAGGTAACAGCAACTAATTAACATCAGTACATACATCACAATCCGTGTCATCAACATCTTAATCCTGCTTTATTTCAACAACTGATATCCTAACCAAAACTTACAAAAAGAGTGCTAAACTACACCGCTCAAGTCGAAATAAAAGCCCGGGGCAACTGACATCACACAAGAACAAGCGACTAACTGCAAGTTGATTGACTGAAATGTGCGGTTACTGCCTCAAATTTCCCCAATTAAGGCCGGAAAACTTAGAATTCGCCCAACAAAACGATACACAGGCTAATACACTAAACAGTTTTAAACAAGCTACACCACAAGAACCTCTTGCTCACCAAGTCACCAGGCATGAAGATTCAAGACACACCATAAAAAAAAAAAAAAATCGAAAAAGCCAATCAAGCACATACGACATGGTTCCGTAAATAATACACTACTCCGTAATGAACAAGAGAAAGAGCAGCAATGTAAGGTGAGACTACCTTGCGATCGACGAATTTGAGGAGGTCCACAGGAACATCATGAAACCGATCGTACACTGGACTAACAACAGTCTTAACCGCGTTCTCGACCGACTCGACACCGGGTTTAAGCGGCCCAGTCTTATCCTTGGCGAAACCATAGAGGTTCGAAAAGCAGAAAAAAGCATGAAGTGCAGCAGCATGCACAAATTCCAGGTATTTTAACCTCTGCTCTTCTTCATTTCCTCCCTTCTATACACATCCAAACAAAAATTAATCAAATTCAATACTCAAACTTCCTCCACACAACAATCAAATCACGCAATTCCTTCATAAACACGCTTCTATAATCTACACGATTCAATCATCATTTACCTAATCATTCACACAATTATTTCCACAATAAACTTAATCAGATTGATCAACAACACGATACTAAAACTATCGAGAAACGGCGAAATTACTCAAATCAGGATAAACAAATTCATCAGATTGTGAATCTTCAAGCTAACGCAATTGCGACTGATTAATTGTATTCAAATCAACATATGATAATCGCGTTAAACACAAGAAACTCCAGTAAAACTCAAAAAGACTAATTAGCAAACCCTAGAAATTCACAAAATTCCTAAATCATAACAATCAATTAAAAAACAGGAAATCTATGAACCAAAATCATACGAAAAAAAATATAAGAATAAAAATTACGTACCATTTGTTGTTCGTGCGTAGAATCACCTTCGGCCATATTAAATTCAATCTCTTTCAAGAAAAAAGGAGTCCAATCAAATAGAAAATAGTTGAGAAAATGAGAAGATCTCAGAAGAAAATTGTTGACGAAGAAATAAAAAGCGTGTTCGTTACGAAGAAATCTGGAGAAAATAAGAGAATGGGGAAAGTACGATGATAGGGTTTGGGGTTAGGAGAGAGGATATATAAAGAGGGATGGATATAAATGGAAAAAGCCGCGTAATTGGCGAGATTTATGTGGACCGGTGTGTGACCGTGTGAGTATTATTTTAATATTATTTGTTTTTAGGCTTAATATGGGAACTTGTAGAGGAAGTATTTGACGACGACTTGGTGGTTAAGCTAACTATAATCTGTTTCCCGTAATAGCCTCACCACTCTTCCTCTTTCTTTCTATTGTTAAGGGTGGTCTAGATTCTAGAAGTTTCTTTCTTGTTTGTCTCTTCTGTGTGTTGCATTGTTTTTTTGCCCACTGTTTTAGAGTTGGTCATTATATATGGGGTAAGCAATTAAGCATGGGAGTGGGTCGTGCTCAGCCGGCCCACGGTTTCTCCTTAAATTCGAAGCAGGTGTTTGGTGGGTTTTATGTCATGTAGTGATCGGGATTTTAATCATTTACAACTTGTTTGGTAGGATGGAAAAAAAATGAACGGAAACAGATTTTACACATTTCCAACGTTTGGTTTGTAAAAATGTATCAAGAAGTAGAAGGGAAGGAAATGATTATTCATTAAACTATCATTTTCTTTTTCTCCCAAAACGGGCGGAATTTGACGAAAAGATAATTTATAAGGTAATTCCCTTCCTTTCTCTTCTTTTCCTCTTTAGGAAAATTGGCAAAAAAAACCACCTTTTAGTTTCATAAGTTTGGAAACAACCACCTAATAAAATTGATAAGCCGTGGTAAGACCACCTACTGTCCTTTGACTTCCACCAAACCACCCTTGACTAGCATTGACCACCCCTCGCCCTCCTTATACCACCACCAGCCACCCTCGAAAATCGCAAAAAATAAAAATTGTTTTTCTTAATCTATAAAATAAATTAATATACTTAATAGATTGTGCCCATTTTAATCTAACCCCACTAAATATCTTATTAGTATACTCATTACACTAGAAAAAATAATCATTTTACCCTCTTTCATCCCACCAAACATACTTTACCATTTGATATACGGAGTACTAATTTGGCGGGATAAAAGTGGGTAAAAGGGGTTTTTTTTAGGGTAATTAGTATACTAATTTGATATTTAGTGGGGGGTTTTAAGATGGACATAGTCTATTAGGTATATTAATTAAGTTTTTGGATATCCGTTCTTTTCATATTTTTTTTCCGTTCAGTTTCTCTCTATCAAACAAGTTGTCAAGGTCCTCCATCACTATTAAAAGCCGCTCTTCCACAAGTAAAAATGAATTCATTCTCGAGCAACCAATATAAAAACCAAGATGTAAATATGGTCGACCTAACAGTTTTATTTCATGCAGTAATCTCCTCGCACGCTGTTAATCTTCCAATGTTATGGGTCGGCCGTGGTCGTAATATTCATCAAATATGGACCGCAGTGGCGAGGTCCAAACATGACTTGACGTATCGTGTCATCCATGTGCCTCAGGTTACTGTACCCGCCCCGATGACCCTTGTAACCCGTAGGGTTGTATCACACACCTAACTCCATGTGTCACGGACTCCTAGTTCAAATAGAACGTGACCCCCGTCAGTGACACTATCAGTGTCCGTCTAAAATTTTGGTCTTCGCCCTCACCTTAAGGCCTCGACACCATTGATCCATTTGGTGGAATTCATTGAACGACACTAGTCCCTTCGTTCGCCTATAAATTTTTTACTTTCTATTATGCGGTGTTTTTTTTTTTTCTTTTCTAAATGGTGGGATGTTCATTTTAAACTTTTTAGTTCCTACATAAAATATTTCCTTATTTGTACATGTAAATTCCAAAACGCTCCTACTTTATTAACTTGTTTATTGAAAATGTAAATATGGTATACCCTTACTCCGTATTATTTAATTTTACACAGTGGACCTTTTTTTTTATTGTTTTTTTAAAAACTGTGTTCCGTCGCTAAATAAACTATAGGCGAACAGGAGGAGTAAGTATGAATTAGGGGAAGCGAGAAGAGCAAAACTGTCCCATTGTGAGTTCCATACTAGGTAGCACTGATACGGACTCGGACACGGACACGGACACAGACACCAATATGGATACGTGACACGACACTTTGAAATTTAGCGGACACGGACACGACAAAAATCCAAAAATAACAAGTATTTGAATGCATAGTTTTTCAATTATGCGAACTGTGCACAGCTAGGTAGAGGTGAGCTTGGTGCGACCGGGTGCAGGTGGGGCGGTAGCGGTGGGGCCTCTATCGAACGTCAGTTAGAGGAGGTTTGCTAAGGCGACGCCAGTCGAAGGTGGAAGAGCCGTTCGAAGCAGGAAGATGGGAAAAAGAAGGAGATAGTGAAGTAAGACATGTAGTTGAGCTACCGGTTAGTGTATTTAAAATAGGAGAGAGAAAAAATTGTTTGTTTTTAAAAAACTTGTCAAAACGACGTAATTTTGTGTCGTGTTAGGTTTATGGTCCGTGTCCGGTTCGTGTCCTATTAAAAAAACCGTGTCCGTTTCCTAAAATTAAATAATAAAATTGGACACGGTTTTTGGTTTTTGGGCGTGTCGTACCGTGTCTGTGTCTGACACGGTGTCAGACACAGACACGACACTGAACAGGCTTGTTCGTGCTTCCTAGGTTCCATATACAAATGAAAGGACGATTCATCAGCGTCGGCCGGTGGGCCAATCCGGTTAAGTACTAACCCAACAAGAAGGAAAATCAAGTCATCGAATAAGAATATTGGTCATAATAATATGGCTTTAAAGTCCACGGCCCACAATTGTCTCATCGCTCCGTACAAAACCAATATTCAAGATGGACCATGTAGGTATGTATGCAACCATGGGCTAAATGCCTAATACAGAGTATCTAACCATTTTTAGCAGTCCTACAAAGTCTTCTACCAGCCATGACACCATTGAGCGTCCTTTCACATTCTCTGGTGACGATTGGTTGTTCGGCCGGCAATGGTCCGTGTTGACTGGTTGTAGGCGGTGATGGCATCGTGGTGACCGTTTGTGGTTAAATTGAGAGTTGAATGGAGAAAAGTGTCCTTAGAAATTATATTTGGACATAAAATTGTTATTTTTAACCTTTGTGTTTGACACTTAAATAGAACGCTCGTGTTTGATTTCCTGACCCTCGTTAGCGTAGCTGCCACCATATCCGCGTCAATTTGGGGGTTGTCCAATCGACCGAGGTACTTAATTGACAACTTCTAAGATAACGATCGTGTTAATACGCAGTTGGGTTTGCATTTAAACACCTAGCTACACGTAATTTGATTGACACTTCATAGAAGAAAAGATTTCACTCCGAAAACTTTTATCCAGTTCTCTTCATATTTACACTCCCAAAAAAATATGTTTCAGGACAAACCACTCTGTTGAACCACCCTGTACAAATGAATTTGGATCCTCTCCAGTTCCTTAAAAGAATTGGATGGTCCAGTTCCTATGGACGGCTCAGATCGATCAAAGGCCATAATTGGACGGCTCATAATCAACATACACAATCAAGCTGCCCCTACGGAAACCACCTTAACCTTCGCATAACCAACCGTGCATCGACGTCTCACCTCCGGCGACAGCTTGATTCTCCGGCCATGGAATCCAGCGACCGGAGTGGCCTACCACTCCCCACCACAATAACCCCCCCCCCCCGAGTTCCCCAGTAGAGCCCACCGAACATCTTATTTGGCGATGGGATGGTGGTTTCCGGTGATGCTTGGTGGTGGGAGGTTATTCTCGTGCATGTGTCATCCGCGGGCAGTGATATGGTTGGTGGTTGTTTTGGGTGGAGTAGTGGTGTCGTGGTGGTTGGCGGGAGGAGAGAGGAGAGAGATAAAGGGCAACGATTTTGGGCTGTTGGATTTGGTAATGGTGCACGTGGCAGCTTCTAGAGCAATGAACTGGATGATCCAGTTCTTTGAAGAAATGGAGAGGACCTCGACACTATACAAATAGCTCACGGTCCCTTTTCAGTTATGGTTTGTCTTTTATATTAGCGTGTGTTTTGAACCTTGATCAGTATAATCACATAATCATGCAGCTCAAAGAGAGTGACTTGTGAACAAAACGGTTGTACATTGCAAAATACTAAGATTGCAACATACGTCGTAATAGATCTAGCAACTCGAGTTTGATCGCAAATAGTAACGTACTAAGTTACTATACAAGTAAGGATCCTCGTTAGCGTAATTTCTAATCACACAGCTCATAAAAGTTCCCTTAGTATTTTCAAGAATCAAGATGACATGCATACATAGGACATTAGACAGCATCTCCCTAAATTTTATGACATTTCGCAGTAGCAACCTTCCACCATACAAATCATTAGGTACGAATACAACCTTTTTCCCATGTGAATGTTCTCAAAAAAACAAATAATTTGATGGAGCAATTAAAGTGCAACCAGAAAAAGGCCATCTAATTCCAGCAATCACACTCATATTATAAAGAACTTGTGCTACAAATTAGACTTTATATAACATTAGTAGATGATATGGGTGGATCCCTTTCACATTAATCTTTGATTATTAATTATGAACTACTAGTATATACGATGACAATTGTCATATGCTTTTCTGCCAACTCATTAATCCATTTCCACAGCTGGGGAACAGAACAACCATTCCATAAAGAATACCTCTGAAAATGAAGTTTGAGAGAAAGTATAGTGGGTGAAACTCCCTAATGGGGTTGTGGGACTAATGGAGTATATGCAAGATAAAGAAATCCCGAGAACGATTCATGTTAACTGATCCCGAATCACTCAAGCAAGATGTCTTGACCCCGAAATGAATTCCGCACATTGAAACAGAAGAAAAAAAAAGATGAACACTCAGACAAAGTTTAGATACTATGTGGCTATGTGCTATGAATCTATGATGAATAATTCTGATTTGCTGAAACTGCAAAACAGACGACATTGATGCACAGATTTCCTGCAGCAGATTCACTTTCTAAGAATAGAAGTTTGGTTTTAATGAACCTGAAATTTGGTTTAACCAGAAAACTAGGATTTTATTGTTGACAGCAAAATAAAGTGACCAACTTTACCATATTTAGAGGAAAAGAACAAGACATAAACACCAAACTAACTAAATCAACAACCTTTGGCAAGACAGTAGTAATATCCCCTCATTTCTGCAGGAAAGTAATCTCTAATCATACTATTTATTCACACACCCAATCTTCTACTAAACCCCATGAATTTATGTGAAGAATCGACCATAATATACTCCGCGGTTGAACTGCGAAAACAATCAGTCCGCGCCACCATCCAACATTCACAACTGTGATCAAATTCGGCTGAAACCAACCATTCAGCCACCACCCAAGAATCCAAGATACACGACTGTGATCAAATTCACCAAAAGCAACCATTACGCCCTCACCCAACATACAGGACTATGATCAAATCCAGCTGAAAACCATCACTACGCCAAACAACTGTGATCGTATTCAGCTGAAGGCCACTAGCTCTAAGAAGGTGTCTACACATTTTTGCAACTCTAGAACACAACCACTAAACCACAAGATTATGATCAGTGATCTGTTTTCTAGGGCTAGGGAGGCGCAAATATATGCGAACTTTAGAACATAACTCGTAAACCAGGGTCTACACTACATCTAGATGTATGCTACTCTTGCTAGTACATAAACATAACCCTGGAACGGTGACATTAATTAGCACATACTAACTCTAAAGCCGCGCATACTAACTCTTAAGTCGGGTTTCGGGAGGTCTAAATGTACATAACTATAGCTAAAACACAAGAGAGAGTTAAAGAACCATTCTTTTTCCAAATAGTAGGACTTTCCATGTCCACATTCCCCTTTTCTCACTTTCCTCTCTACTACCTCAAACTATACTTTATATCCTTATTCTTTTCTTGCTCCACCTTTTCCTATCTCCACAAAGCTAAGTAAAGGAGCCATCAACATTTCAATTTCAAGTCTCCTAAAGTTAAGCAAAGAACATTCAAAATACCAACTAGCCAATATGTCACACCTAACAACCATACATTATTGAATAATCCAGCTAATAAGAACAAAGTAATTAAAAAAAAAAACATTTCATGGATCACTCACATTAAACCACACACTTTTCTATCATAATTTATGTCATATTATTACCCAAAAACATAATCATAATAACTAATCATTAACCAAATAAAATTCTACAAAAAGGGTCAAAAATGTAGAAGATTGAAGACCCATTTTGACCTACCAAAAAGTTACAATCTTGCACCAAATTTATGCAAATTAACCCATCAAAGTTGCAAACTTTGCTCACAAAACAATGCAAATTATACAAATAAATAATGGAGTAGATCACAACAAAGGAAATTAAACCCATAACAAAAAGGCAAAGATTATTAGAGAGATGTAACACTAAAAAGAATGAATAGAATCTTGTATAATACATAATATCAATTGATAATAGTAAAAATAAAAAAAAATTACCACCATTTTTTTTTTATCCTGAACATTCAATCATCAACAACACTTTTTGAGTTTTTACCCATCTCAATTTTTTTCCCCTCATCATCCATGTATACCAACACAAACCCAAAATCAAAAAAATAACAAAAAAAAAAAAAAAAAAGATACATTTTTTTTTTCTTTCATTTTATCAGCAGAAGAGATAGAGAAGGAGAGAAAGAAAGCGTAAAACAGAAGCTTAGCTTCTCCTGCAACGAGCGATGTTGGAGCAACCACGGTTGTAAGGGTTAGCCTGAGCGCCAGGCTGGCAGTTGTAGTAGGAGGCCCCACGTCTTGAGCAGGGAACTCTGTTCCTGTTAAGCGCACCATAGCTGATATAGTTGGTCTGTGCTAAAATGCGCCTGTGTACTTCTGAGTCCAACTCAAACTCCTCATCTTCTCCTCCGACCAAACAGCCCCCTACTGTTCCCTTGCAACCCGACTCAGATCCGGACCCGAATAACCCCATCTCGAACTCCACGCCTCCTTCTACGGTCGAGATTAAAGCTAGGAGTAATCCTACGGCTAAGATTAGAACAACTTTTCTTGTGTCGGCCATTCTTTCTTAGGGCTTGTTTGGCTTGACTTTGATTGAGAAATTTCCTCTCTCTAGAATTATTTTTTAAGGACGCGTTTGGTTTTGAGTTTTTTGGTGTGTGTTTCTCACTCTAGAAAGAAATTGTGTTGCTCACGCTAGAAAAATGTAAGGCAATGTTTGGCTCACAGACAACTGGGAACGGCTAGTTATGCTGAGAGTTATTATAAGTAGCTGTGTGTCAGTGGGATTAGGTCTGGTTTTTGGGGTTATTTACGAGATATGCCATTGTTGATTTTTTATTTGTTTTTATTTTTTTGGAAGAATTTTGTGGAATAAAATGAAAAAGTTTGACCTGTACAAAAAATTATATAATTAAGGACGTGTTTGGAGGGAGAAAGGGGGAAAAGATGAGAGGAGGCGGCAATAAAATGAACGACTAAGTATGTAGTAGGAGGATATTCTTGGGTGACAGTTGTTTTTTTTTTTTTAATAAAATGATTTTATTGAATTTTTCTAATGAAATTTTTTTGGACTATGGTTGAGTTGGTGCATAATTTATTGATGACTGATTGTTAATCTAATTTTATCGAAATTTGAAATTGTCAATTTGTTTGATCGCGGAAATTTGAATATGGCAGCGGCCGGTGAATGATAGGTAAGTTAGTTTATCATCACTAAACTTCGAATTTTGGCTCTAGACGACTTTCAATGTGTTTGTTTTCGATTGCAAACCTCGGTTGTGGTTATTTTCCTTTTATTTTAGCATTCGGTATATGTTTTTTTAACTAACATCAGCTAACATTTATCTCGTTAAATTAATCAAGAATATGAGATAATTGATCGAGTCTCGAGATCTTACCAATTCATGAAGACTGAATAGTAGTATTGGTTAAGAATTGAACAAGCTAGTGGTGAACTAATTAATTACAGAAAACCCTTTCAGACACTTAATTAGACAAAGAAACAACTAAATCAAATTTGGATTATGCAGAATTTTGTTACGCATATTAGGTATGTCAACACGTATAAATGAATAAGTATACTAACAACCACCAAAATTAATTTGCCAGTATATAATTTCCTCAATGTAGACCAAACTTATCTTAAGCTTCACCATAACCAAAAAGTCAAGCAATTTGCAAATTCATGAAAATTTAAATGCACCATACACATCTTATACGTGACCATTTCAAATATAATGTCATATATAAAATCTCTTGGACACATACATGCATACATGACTATTTCAAATGTATATCATCAATAGTACACATACAAAATGTGAGTTCACACAATACTTTGTTCATCACTTTGATCTCAATCCTCTCATAAAAGTAAAGTGGCATGTAACTTCAAATATGAGAGCGTAAAAATTATCCCCTACAACTATAAACTTATCTGATTTGAGTTTTGGTTGGCATCCGACATCCAAAATATGCGCAAAGGATGACACAAAACCAATAATCAAACAAAAATTGACGACCGTATATAAACTTTATAGGTAGATCAACAATAACGCATATATGTCAAAAAAAAGAAAAAAAAAAAAAAGAATTTAAAGTTAGAAGTTCCATGAAATTCTGATGAAATAATATAGCAACATTGAACATGGTTAAACGAAAATTAACTCCTGCGACAACGTGAAATATTACTGCACCCACGTCTGTAGGGGTTAGCTTGAGCACCAGGCTGGCAGTTGTAGTAGGAAGCACCACGTCTAGAGCACGGAGTCCTATTCCTGTTCATCGCACCATAACTTATGTACCTTGTATTTGACGCTAAAATACGGCGATTTGCGTTTGAGTCGAGATCAAACTCGAGCTCATCGAGCTCGTCCCCGACTAGACACTCTGCCATATTCCCGTTACACACGGGTCGAGTTAGGACGAGTGGACTTACCGAGCTGATTTCATCTGCATGCACGGTTAGGGTTCCAACACTAAAGAAACAAATGGTTAGGATTATTAGAAGGGCATTGCGTTTGGCCATAACATAAAAATATCAAATTAAATGTAATGTAGAGGTTGTATATCAAATTTAGAGGAAGTAAAGCTTTGGATTGTTTGAGTGTTATATAAAGGGTCACTTACTAAAAGTTTTGTGGTAGACCAAAATATTGAGTTGTCTCATGCATGTTTTCATGTAATGCTTGAGCACTAACTTGCCTAGCTTAAGAAACAGTCGTGAAGTTTTATTTAAAATGACATTGTTTCTATTACTATTCCTATTGGTTTAGTTCGAAGTTCTAAATTCGTATCCAATACCGTACCGTATCAGAGGGCTTCCCCAATAGTTATAATTTATCGTTGTTGTATAACTTGTGTTCAAGCATGAAGTTCTAATTTCAAATGTAGTACTATACACCATTATTGGGTAAAAATTTCCCTAGTTTAATTCTCGTAGTGAACCTTGCATTCCTAGGACATGATCCTTGTTGCATATATAACTTGCTTTATGATCTAGTATTCAAAATTAAAAAGCCAGTACCACATTGGCCGGCAAAAGCTTTCTATAAGATAATGATTTAAACTAGTCGAGTGACTTGAGTCTCGAGTTAACTTAACAAAATACAAGTACTCATTATAGGGAACAAGACTCAAATACATAACCAAAACAATTGCTATGCATACATTAGCTCGCCGGTGATACATAATGATTCAGTAGTACAAACGAAATACCACCACAATGTACGGAAAAGAATAAGCGTCTCTCCTTGATTTTTCACATGCATGCAATTTTCAACGAAGAAGTATACCGTTAGCCTTAATTTGCCACTTAGGACGGCAATCGGAAACGTATATACCTATGGTGTAACACGTTTGAGATTGGAACAATTAGCTTGGTCCAAATTGATGTATTCAAAGCTTATAAAAATATGAAATGACAAGACTTAGAGAATACGACGTAGACAGCCATCCAAGTTCAACTCGATGGCAAAAGTCGTGAACCATGATATTTCCAATCTCTATGGCAATGTTATAATTGTGTTTCCGGCACAGCAATTGAATATTGAATACAGTAGCATTGATATTAGCAGATTTTAAAACCCCGACTTTGTGAATTAGAGTACCGAATTCCACCTTTTAGATAGCAGAATTACGACGAGGATTGGTCTCTATATGATCCCTAATGGTGAACATACAAACATCTTGCAATGTAAGTATATCGAATGATCTACACAAGTAACACAATTGCCATCAACAACAAGAGTGGAAATATGCATCTTTTCATCTCTATGTACGAGTATATATGACTTTCATCAAACCACTAGTTTGCATGTCCGGTCTACGCCCGTGCTGTATATTTATATTGTTATATACTCTCTCCGTCCCAGCTCAAACGCCCCATTTTCCATTTTGGGACGTCTCACCTCAAACACCCCATCTATTTTGGGACATATTTCTCTCTTCTACTTTTATTAAATTATTACATCCTCTCTCACATTACCTCTCCTACTTTTATTAATCTTCACATCCTTTTTTCCTAATATTACCCCACTCAACTTACTATATCAATTTTTCTTATTCCACTACAAAAACCCCATGAGCCGTTGAGTTGAGACGGAGGGAGTACTCGTTTATAAAAATATCGGTTTATCTATTTCTACTCACTTATCATATTATTATTAATGATGAGGACGTTATAATGTGCTATGCCTCTAAAAACAAATAAACGCCAAACCAAAATCGGGACATTCTACGGCGTAGTGTAGGGAAGGGCAATCTGGTAATATTTGGCAGAAGCAAGGGTGCATACTTGAAAGGAACTAATTAAGCATACTTTGAGCAATTAGTTAACTAAATCATCCTGTTGTCTAACAGAAACGCGTCTTCTCCTATTCGTTTATCCCTTCCCAGTTCCCTCCCTCTCTATTCAAATTTGCATGTAGATGACAACTGACACAGGGCACACAGCAGCAAAGGAGAAGCATAAAGTTCAATCACACCTTTTCTTAGACTAAAAATTCGTTATGGATACTTTAGTATTACGGAAAATACACGTGATACCCCTATACTTTGAGGTAATGCACGCGGTATCCCTGTACTTCAACTTAGTGCACAAGGTACCTCTGTACTTTTGAAAACTGCACACCATACCCTTTTTTGCTTCTTCCGTCGTAACACCATTAGAGATTGAAAACTGCGCACCATACCCTTTTTTGCTTCTTCCGTCGTAACACCATTAGAGAATCTTTTTAGTGCTTTAATTAAGCAACCATTTTATATCATTAACATACTAATTACACATTAAACATTAACTTATCCCTCTTAATACACATTAACCTACTTTTATACAAAACCCAACACTACCTTTCTCTCTCCTCCCACCCCTTCTCACCTCCCATCCCGGCGCCGGCAGTCAATGTCCACCGCCACTCGCCAGTGAATCCAGCCCTCACCCCGCGCAGCACAACAACTTTTCATCCCCCATTATCGCATTCTCCTATGTTTCTCTCTCCTTCCAATTTCACCTTTTCGGCCACAATGGGACGAACCAAGGAGACGAGGCGGCAATGAGGGTAGAGAGGCAGCGAACCAAGGAGAGTGGGCGGCTAGAAAAGGAGGGGTGACACCGGATCGCGTGGGAGAGAGAAGAACTTAGTGAGGGAGAAGGGTCAAACATCGTCGACAATGAACGAGCACTTCACAGGTGAACCCGCTAGTGTATGTCGAGCAGGGCAGCGGTGGCATGACAGGACATGGTGGTTGAGTGGTGGTGTGTTCAGGTGGCCTGTGGTGACGGTGAGTTAGTACGTGGTGGTGGTGGGCAGGGTCACAGTGAAGGGGAAGGGGAAAGGGGAGAGGAGAGATAAAAATGAAGGGGGGTGGGGTTGATTTTTTCTAATTATTATCATCATTTTATTTTAAATTATTTGGTAATTAATTTAAGTTAATTGTAGTCAAGTCAACATTATTAAGCATAAACTAACGGGAGTTGAAAAAGGGGCACATTGTGCAGTTCCTAAAAGTACGGGGGTACCGTGTGCACTAAGTTGAAGTACAAGGGTACCGTGTGCAAACCCCCAAAGTACAGGGGTACCGCATGCATTTTCCTTTAGTATTATACTCCCTCCGTTCGCCTATAATCTACCTACTTTCTATTTTGGAGTATTCATCTTTAAACTTGCTACTTGGAATCTTTCCTTATTTGTATTTATGAAGACCAAAATGCCCCTACTTTTTTAATTTGATTATTGAAAATACAAGTGGGGCATGCCCTTATATTGTAATTTTACATCCAGTGGACACTAAAACTTATTTTTTATTCTATTTTTCTTAAAAACTGTATTGCGACCCTACGCGTTTTATAGGCGAAGTAGGAAAGGTGGGAGGGGACGGCCCAAAGGAAACATGAAATTTAATTTCGGACAGAAGAAACCTTACGTATCGAGGAAAATAGGAAGGTTTAGTCTGATTAGCTTCTACTTCCCCGTTCTTGAGGTCAAAGGTCTGGTCCTCACTTCATTCAGACTAGGCCCTTTGTCAGATTTCGGGATGAATTCCCGCTAACTTGATAAATTTGGACACCAATCCTTCAACTGTATATGTCGAGATCGTTGTCATCTACCATCTTAGTGATCTTAACATATCAGTAAATCACCAAGAAATTTTCAGATTCTAAATACATTTTCAATCAAATTCTACATTGGAGTATATCTCAAAGGTTTACCAAACATCACCTAATCCTAGGCTCATGCCTCAGTGTTTACCTCAGTGAGAAGTTTTTACCCCTAGTGAAAAATACAGCTCCACACGTGAGAACGAGGCTGGCCAAGTGGGCCCTCAAATACCTTGTGGGCCGCTCTTTCAAAATAGAGGTGGGCCATCCTTAATGACATCGGCTACAAGCCTTCAACGCTGTTTGCGCGTTCAGTGTCCATCTTTATCATCTTTCTCCGTCAGCTGTCTTAATTACTACATTTTTCATCCCATTCTTCTAATCTTTTGTTTTTTAATTTAATATCCAAAGAATGGTTTATAAAAAAAACCCTAGTGTTTGAGTAAAGGAGGGATTGGTAGGTCACAAGACTCACAACTCGTAATTAAACTAAACCGAATGGTGTAGACTACAAGAAAAATAAAGGTCGAGTTGAAAAACGTCGTTTCAACCAATCATTGACTCTTTTAGATATGACCCTCCATTACATTCATTTGTTTACGTTAGGTTTGAGTTCCCCTAACATAACCCGACCTGACGTAAACAAATGAATGAAAATGAGGGAGTATCGTATTCATGGTCTAGAATGTATATTCTTAGTTTGATGACAAAAAAACACGCTCATAAAACAACTCAAACAATAGTTAGCCAAGGAAAATCTCGCTAATTAGAAACACTTAACCAAATTGTAATAAAATCAAATTAATTAATACGGAATAGGTGACCATTTCCAAACCATAGACTAATAAAAACAAAGCCTCAGGTACCAAACAGGAATTAGTTGTGAAACAATGCTTTAGAATGTCTGAATGTCCAACCTTAATAATAGGCAAATGATGCACCTAATACTATATAATTAATAAATATTATTTTAAAATTAGAAAAAAAATCCTAGCCGTCTAGTTCCTTGGACTTAGTGCTACACCATGATCATATTCATTCAACCAACTAAATCAATTAGCTTTTCAGAAGAATAAAAAAGAAAAAAGAAACTAAATAAATTAGGAAGAAATTGAGGAAAAAGAGGAGTAATTTTTTTTTTTTTTAGAAAAAAAAGGAAATGTACCTACCAAATTAATCATGAGGTTGGTGGTCCTGCTGCACCTGCCTGACCAAGATTTGTTGGAAATTCATAATCACATTATCTCCAGAATCTTTATATTTGCACAGAAGCTAGATGAGCTCAGTATAAGTACTGCAGTCTGTATTCATGTGGTGAGAGTGATGCCTTCTTCAATAAGAGTATAGTCACACCCATCTACAAAAGGCGGGTAGTTTTCTGAACAAGATGTGGTCACATATGGTGGTAAACTCACTAAACTGACATGCCAATGAGGGGTAGTTGAATCGGGTGAAGTCATGTAGATATTGACATCTAGTTTTACCAACCTGCAGACAGACAGAAATAGATTGTTGTTACTGAACTACTGAAGACCCCAAAATTCAAGATATTTCTTTCTTCATATATACTAGAGGATGATACTTTTAATAGACTGATAGAAATGGGCATTTGATTATGATCATTGCCTATAAGGAGGTTCATGCTCCTAGTCCGATGAAGCGATTCAAGGAAAAAGTTCGATACAATAAAGAAAATGGACAATTCATGATCCCAGCAAAACGAAGGAGAAAGATATGGTTCACGCAGTAAAGAAACTCCTACTGCAAAATAAGTCAAATAACAACTTAACAAGTATTCCCAATATCTTATCCCAACTAATACTATGATCCACTTAAAACTATTGGCAAATAAGCAGATGGCTGTATTAGCGTCGAATTGCTGTAATTATGACTGAAAGCTACATTATCATCAACCTCCAGTTTGGTAGTGTGTTATATCCTTGTCAAGTATAATTATCTACAACTTCAACTCGGTGCCACCAAATTAAATCCCTTAGTCCTCATGCTCTAGGATACACATCACTATCAAGGAGTTCTGCTCTTGTTGATCTTGGTCTTGACTCTTGACAGAGGAGCTAAAGCTCAGAGATGTTGATGTAACAAGACCAAAAAAGAGTTCTAATATTCAACATCCCCACAATCATACGGCCTTGTTTGAGAAGTAATTGTTAGCTTGTAGGGGGTAGGTTAATGATGTAGATATTTTAGCTAATGCCATTACCCAAACTCAAAAGTCCCTGAGAAGAACGCAACAATCCCCCCTCAAAGAGTCAAAGTTTGTTTCATCACGCACCAGCTTCAAGATTTCAGGTTGCAAAATCTCTATCCCAAAAAGGCAACAACAACTCTTACAATGATAAGCTTAAGCCTCATCAAAAGCTATGTGGCAGATCCAGTAGCTCACAAGTAATAGAATACAGATGACTCTGCTACTTATCAGAGTTGGTTTCAAGCTGACACTCTTTCTCTTTGGCTCCAATCAACAAAGTAACTAACAAAACTCTTAAACCCGTATTATCTTTTCCATGTATACATCAAAACAGGCAACCGCTAATGTGCTATGTACATAACCTACATTAGTAAGCGAAATCTTGATGTACTAAGGCTAAACAGTTTAAGATTGGTATGTAGGCTGTCAGTTTTTTCAGCCTTATTTTCATTGGCTAAGTTCGACATATGAAAATGAGTTCATGGAACAAATTTCAATGTCGGATCAAAAATCAGAATCTTTGACATCAAAAGGGAGTATTGAACTATTGAGGGCAAATAATTCTCGCAGCGGATCTCTGTGGATGACTTTATTTGAAGTTAACAGAAATGAGTTATTGGAAAGGCACTTTCAAATTTGCATAGCCTTATCTGGACTAGTACTAGAGTACTTAAACAGCTCAAACCATGTTAACATTTGAATCCCCACATTGACCTCTACAACTGACAGAAAGAATTCAACCTGAAAGATCACTTCTTTGATCATGTGCAACAATTCTGGTAGCATCCCTCAGGACCCCATTCTTGACTTAAGCAGTTTGTCTCGTGGCATCCTTTTTTTTTCTAGGACAACGAGTGACATATTCTGTTTGCTTTCATTTGCTTGTCTTTCTTAGTGTACCTTAAATCCCCGACTTACGTATTGTTAGGTTGAAAATAGGTTTGGAACTAGGTTCTTCTCTAGCCAGATGGTGTAGGGTGTAGCTAAGAACTCTCAACATGAACATAGAGATGAGGAAATTGAATCATGAGATATCACTTACAATAGAACAGCAATTCATTGATAGCTCATCATTATTCACAATATGGCGGCGTAGACTGTACACATAGCTCATCCTCCTCCTCTTCTTCATCATCATCTTCATCTGCTTCTACCCAGTTACTAGGATGATGCTGAGATGGACCTTGGCCCTTCTCTTTAAACCCTGCAAGCAAGCCAGCAATTTGGTTGTCTACTAGACTGTATGCATGCCAAGATCAATTGCAGATTCGGCTCTGGTACTAACCTTGATTTTCCACAGGCTGATCAATATCCATGTGATGGGAGCTAAAATGCCAAGTTAAGAAAAGTAATCACAGACGGTTAATGCAAGTAATGTTAATGGCTAGTGTAAAGATTGTTTCATTACGAGATCACAAAACAGTTTGATCCAATAACGGGCTATTTTAGTTTCTGTTTGTGCAGCCTATATGTGGTAATCTACTGATAAGATTGGTTCCAAAAAAATCAAAGGTGAATAAAGACATAAATCAACTGAATAGTCAAGAATAAAACAAAGGGGCAACAAACAAGGGTATGCAAACCCCATTGGATACTTGTGATCAGGAACAGCACTTTCTCCAGCGGTGCCTGGCTTTGATATTCGCATGGCCCTGAAGTTATGGAGTTCCCTCTGCCCATCAGGATTGGCATTCGTCTCACCTTGATCCAGTCTACTACGTCTCCCACCATCAGGTTTGGTAGCACTCCCTTTTTTCAGGTAAGAAATAGCAAGTCAATGATGTTGCCCACTTAGAACAACAACTCTTGGAAGTGATTAGTCATTTACCTGAGAGGTCAGACCAGATTTTGGTATGCTCAGATGGATGTGAAGAGACATGCACCCTCGATCTTTCTTCCTGTGCTTCAGATTCTGTCTCATTGTTGGCCTTCCCATTCAAGGTGCCACCTGATGGAGCAGCCGCCGTTTGATTACCTTCATTTAATTGTGATGTGAGCATTGTTGCAAGAACAAGTTTAGCATCAAAGTTTGACATGGATGCATCATCATCTAGACCGATTCTGGGTGTCATTAGTATAGGCCTGTTTCAACAGAAAGTGTTCCACTTTTCAAGACCAGTCCATAATTCATAGAAAGAAACAGCTAGCGCACACTATTTTGTTCAGATCTTGGATGCTAGATGTTCTTGAGGTTGATGAATGGATGATAGAGCAAAGCCATTAAATTAAGATAATCATAACAAATACTGGAACTAGGGTAGTACAAACTTGAACAAATATAATCATCCTCAAGAGACTATAACAGAATATGATCGATTTAGCATATTTTAAAATCCGTAATAAAAGAACAATAAACTGTAACAGATTGGGAAACCTACTCGCCAGCCTTCTCAAGAAACAAATGAATGTCCGCTTCACACGCCTCGCAGAAGGACAGAAATGCCTGAAATCGAACATTGAGGGGAGAAAAATACTGGTGAATGAAAGTATTGTGACATGACTGATATCAAATGAACGAAGAACTAAACCGACACTAGTGAACTCGCTGGAAACACAGAGCCCAAACTAATGGCTCCCCCATGATAACATACACTACATTTTTAGTAAAGCAACATTATGTCCTATGCTTTGGGTTACAAATCTGATGCATTTAACAGTGACTTTATTCATGTGTTAGTTACAACAAGTACCAATTACAGATAACAGCGAAGAAAACACATCTAAAAGCGAGTCATCAAATTGTGATGTACCTTCAACTCTTTAACACCAAATGTAACATCAACAGGGTTTCCAGTGTGAACATATTGCAGAAACTCTTCTACCGGATCTATCCATAATTGAGTATGCAATGACGCACCATTATCTGCAAATTGTAATATGGTGCCTAACACATCAAAAACACATAAAAGAACCCAGGAAACCAGACCAACTCTGATAAATAGGGAAATTAAAAGATCAACCATTTGTTGGGTCAATGTAGCTCCTAAGCTCAACAGCCTTCCCGCCAATCTCACTTTCAGGATCAGATGGTAGAGAAGACGGTTCTGTAGCAATTATAGTGATCTCATGAAGAGAAGATTGAAAATTGGAAAGCAATCTGGTAAGATCACGAGGTTTAACAACAAAGCTACTCTTGAATCTCTCCTTCTCGAGTGACAAATGTTGTATATCAGGTTCAACATTGCAGTTAATCCAATACGTTTTCTTCATGCCTATGCAATATCCAAAAAACAACAGTTCTATAAACACCCTGGCCGACCAACCAACCAAAAACTGGACAAGAAGCATCACATAGCATCAGTGTACACAAATTTCGTTACCATTCACGCAATCCAACGTCCACTTGACTTTAGCCGCATCAGGATCAAGTAAATGCACACGCAAAATATCAATGCTCGAAAGAGGAGTCCTTAGAACAGCACAAACACCCTACTCAAACATAAAAAACAACCCGAGAAATTACTCGCCTTAACCTACATCACACTTGAATCGAACTTCAAATTTCCGATACCACAACGAAAATAAACCTTAACAGCACAATTATACCTTCAAGAGGATACTGAATTGGACTTGAGTACTAGATCTAGTATACTCATCAAAGAAGTCGGGTTTAAACGAGATCGATTGGTACGCCGACCGCGATGAATTTAGAGTATAGAACGATAGCTGTAACATCATATAATTCATCACAATCAACAAACTATGCAATTATCCAGCAAAAAAAAAAAAAAACTACTGTAATTTTTTCCATACAATCAATTAATCGAGAATTTGAGCAGAATCTGATGATAATTTGATGCAATTTGAGATATATTAAGCATCGAATGATACGAATTACTGGTAAAGTTGAAATTAATTGACAACAGAATTACAGCAGAAACCCTAGGGTTTTGAAAAGGGGGGGAAATAATTTAGAATTGAAATTGAAATTGAAAAGGAAGAATTAAAAGGAAAACCTGAGAAGAGGAAGCTTGAATAGCAAGCTCGTTGCCGAGTTTAGCGAGGCAGTTGATGGAGCGGGCGAAGGTTTTCAGAGCATTTCCGCTTACGCTAACCTCCATTTTTCTCTCTCTTTGGTGGAATTGGAGCAGCAGCCAGTTTGGCGGGAAAACTGGTCTAAGCCTGCTCGATACTCTACGTCTATACGGGGTACCCGAAGTACTCAAGTGCTAGGCCAGTGAATTGGACTTGTCGCCGGGTCGGTTAGAGCAACTCCGGCGATAAACGGGATTCTATTCTACTCGGAGTTGCTATGTACGGAGTAATTAAAGTAACTCAAGCAAATTGGAAGCAAATTCTCCTTCAATGCTTAGAGCAACTCCAATAATAGACGGATTATTATCCTACTCGGAGTTGTCATGTTATTAAGCTACCCAAGCAAGTTGGAACCGATATTTCCTCCAACGCTAATTAGGTTTCCAAGCTGCTTGGATAGGACCCACCGTCATTCAAAAAAATGTAAAACCTGAGATTGGGAAGGGGGCCACCACCAAGTGTCAAAATCTAATTGCACAAAATGAAGAGCAATTTTACTTTCGAATTTTGGGCAGTCTGCTCATCCAAACTACTGCCACAAGCAAGGCAGGTTGTCTTGGTCTCTTCCAATGGTGGAGTGGACTACTCATTTCTTCAAGTAGGCAATAAATCCCTTGATGGGATTGCTCTTAGTATTTTACCACCCTGCCTGGATCGGGTTAAGGTCATGTAACGTTTACTGCTTTTATGGGTTTGTATTGTTCATTTGTGTGTGCATTTACTACTTGATGCTGACACAAATTTAGAACTCGTGTCATTATTGGAATACCAGTTGGTTAGAACATTTTTTTGTTTAATTAAGATTTGCAATAACTCATGGTGAGAGTTTTGCCTCTCGTAGACAAAGCAAATCCAAATTAAACTATATCATATACTACAAATAAAATAAAATAAAAAATGGTATAGAAAAGAAGCACTCCGTGTATTATTACATAAAAATATCGTAAAGGGTGGTCATCCAGATGAGTTAAAAAGATTGAGCATTAGATCTCCATCAAATTGAGAGTTGAATGGATAGGTTATTTGCATCGTTTATTACATAAATCATCTCTCACACAATATATTTACGTGTACTTCCAAGTAATTAAGTGAGGCATACACAATGAACTACGCACTGAAGTTCTCGTGCCCCAAATATAGTCGTAAATTAAATCCATTTATGTATGTTCATGGACCATGCGTTGACTTAGGAAAAGTCAATAAGGTGGTTCATATAGGTACATCCTAGCAATTTTACCATTAGCTCCCTTAGGGTAAAAACCACCGGGAATATGTTCATTTCCCGTCCCGTACAAAATTTTCAATATTTCAGCCGGTGTACGAGCGTACGAGAGGGAGTCTTGATCAGCCGATAAGACGTTGGTGGAGGAATTGGCCTCGGCACCGAGCACCGGTGGTACTACGACCCCTTCATCTTTTATGCCACACATTCCCAATCTGTTCCTTAGAATAGAAATTCGATTGGTAAATTCTCCAACGGTGAAGTTGTATGGATATGCTATTTCATAGGCTCTCTCGTATAGATACATCCGAATTATTGCGTCTTGCCCTGATTCAACTCCTAATAAACCTGTCAAAAGCTGCATGCAACACGTAGTATAATAATACAATCAATACATTTTTATTCTCTTTACCACAATGTTCACTCTGATCATTTTGATCCGTGCAGTGCACCTTATTTAGAGCAGACAAACATTCCTTTAAGGTATAATTAATTAGAGAGCATTAATGAATTGAATATCATTCCTTAAACACAAGCCATTTAGAGTCTGTGTTTTAATTACGGTGGACAATGTGTCATTGTTGGAATATTCGTTATTCCACCTAAATAAAAGTAGATGATCTTTATTAGAACTAGTACGAATTAGTTAAAAAAAAATTAGAATTTCTTCTACATATATACTCATTCTTTGCAACATTGTTATTGCTGTAAGTACGAATTTCTTTCCCATATTTCTTTTTATGACGGAGTATTTATATTTCACCCTCGTTACAAATATAGGTGACTAATAAGTTGCATACGCAAAGTAATAATAAATAACTACTTTTATCGTTTCTTCTATTCACCATACATGTTGGTTTCAATTTTCAACTTCTTTTTTTGTTCATTTTGGAAGAAATCAAGTTAAGAGTTAAAAAGTCCAATTTTCTTACGTCACGATGAACTACTAGAATAATGCTTATTACTGTAATAACGTCTTTAAGAGTTGGACATTTAACAACGGTTGATATTGGTAGACATTTACTATTTTGGCCCGCATATTCTCAATATCAATTATCGCCATTGACGTCTCAAAACATACTCAAAAATAGAAATTACCTAAAGCTCAATTTGAAATGAATTAGGTATTAGTGAAAATAAGGTCGATAAAAGTAAAACGGATGGAATAATACGTACCCTCTTAGAAACGTATCCTTTCAGCTGTGGGTTAGCACCGACGTAACCATTGAGACCAAGGTAGGGAATAATATAAGAACTCATCATGTAGCTCAGGCTATCGCGGTATGGGTCAAATGGTGGCTCAAGCGGACACTCAAAAGCTTCATTTACAATCCTCGCAAAGTTCTCTGGGCTTAAGTCCATCAAAGGCCTTGGTATCCCTCCAACGGTCCTCTTCAATGCCCTAAACATAAACTTTCAAGCTAAGGGTAAGAAAACATCTAAATAATTAAACTTCTAAAAGATATTTAAACTTTCAAAGGGTTAAAAGATTCCAAGTTCTCCTTCAAAATAAAGTACATCCTCTATTCCCTTATATTTTTATCATTTCGATTAAGTTCCTTGCGTAATAATCAAACCAAATGTTAAGAAACCAAAAAATCGAAGAGAGTATGTAAGATTAAGTACAGTATATAAATAATAATTATGTGAGTTCACGTAATAAGTCAATAGAGCTCTTGTAATTGTATACTAAATACTTTGTGTTTAGCATGACATATTCCAAATACGTTTGTCAAAAAAGAAAAAAATTTCCTACAAAAAAAAATTCACAATGCAAAATGCTTTACAAACCTCAAGTGTCCAACTTCCTCGAACCCAAATTCTCTAATGATGCTGTAGGTGAAGTTGTCAAGGTTGGCCTTGTGGGCTCCTATAGGGGGCGGACCACCTTGGGTTAGCCAAGGCGAGACGACGTCGAGCCCGTACCCAAGGGCACCCCATAGGAAGTAATCAGCTTCTAGATGCTCAATATTTTGTGCAAATTGCAATAGCATAATATCTATTTTGTATATTGGCAACACAAATGGTGGGATTGGTGCTTGACAAGTTGCGTTGTTCGGGTTAGTTGTGTCGTAAAACGGGTCGAAAAGGCCCAAATCACTAGAGTCATCGTAAATGTCAATTTCAGAATCACCTTTAATCGGGTCTAGTCCCATACCCGAGTAAACTGACCCGATAATAGAGCTTAGCATGATTAGAACCATGACTAACATTATTGAAGAAGTTGATAATAAGGGTAGAGGAGACTTAGATGAAATAAGAGTGGCCATCTTAACTAAAACAAAATTAAGCTAAGCAAAAAAAAAAAAAAAAAAAAGGTTTGTGAAAGATTAATCCAAATAAATGAACTAATGAAGTGAATGATGTTATGATGGAGTAATACATGAGTAGGTTGTGTATTTATAGTGGACGAGTGATTTTGATTTACTTGAAATGTTGGTGGTATGATTACCGATATTTACACTCTACTATGTCACATAAAATCTTACTTGTGGGATTGAACTACCCTTAAAATTGTTAAAGTGAGCAAAGGACTTCATACCACACACATAATTTTCGAGAACAGTACGATGGTAATAAATTATTTTGGTTGAAAATACGTAGATGGTACTTCTTTTACTATTTGAAATGGTACGGTGTGGAACTGTATATTGTTTTCTTAATGATATGGGTAATAATACTTTTGGTTATTAGTATATCTCAAATACCGTGTATTATTTGTCAACATCTTTTTTTTCTTTTAGTGGGCCTAATAATATTATGAACGCTATCTTTAATAATGATATTATAGATGGATCGGGACTCCAAACATACAGAATGGTTTGTAAACTAATTTATAACTGAAACCTTGTTATCCCCGTGTTACTCCCAAATCTAATTATAAATACCAAAAAAAAAAAAGTGTGGTTAATCAAATAAATTTGCAACTCTTATTTTGACTTGTAATCCTACAATTCTCACTGTGACTCTCACTTGCAAAACGACCGCTAAACGGCTAGTAGAACACATTTCACTAATGGCCGGTACTAATCATTAGGCCCTGTGCGATTTGACTGGATTTTTGTGAATTGATTTGATTTGATTTGAATAAAACTGATCTAACTTGATTTGATTTGAATAAATTTGATTTGATTTTATCTGAACTGAATATATTGATAAATTAACTGCATTTAAACGAATTAATAACTAGAAATAGACTACATTCATTGATTGTTATTTGGATAATTCTGAACTAATATGATTTTATTTGAATGAAACTGATTTGATTTGAACAAATCTGATCTTATTTGAAAACACTATTTAATAAGTTGAATCACACATGACCTTAATCATATTGATGGATGAGTGTTGCTAATTAATATTAATAGCTTCAAGATTAGCACAATAATGTAGAAGAGAAGTTAATTAGGCCCTACGCAATTCAACTTATTCGACAGTGTTTTCAAATCAGATCAGATTTTTTCAAATCAAATCAATTCAGATCAATTTTATTCAAATCAAATCAAATCAGGTCAGAATTATCCAAATAACAATCAACGAATCTAGTCTATTTTTAGTTATTAATTCGTCTAATTGCATATAATTTATCAATTAATTCAGTTTAGATCAAATCAAATCAAATTTATTCAAATAAAATCAAATCAGATCAATTCAATTAAGATCAAATCAAATCAGAATAATGCAGTCCAATCGCACAGGGCCTTTGTGTGTTAAAAGTGGCCTCCATAAATGAGAAAGGTTTGTAAATGTAGTCATATTCTATTAATTATACCATGCTCCCGGGAGCACAATGAGTATGGTGGTCCTCCTCACAATCGAGGAGTGACCCATGAATTAAAAAATGAAAAATCATTTAAAGTGTGTTTCTTACTCCTCTATTGTGATGAGAAGTACCACAATGCTCTTTGTGCTCTCAAGAGCATGATATAAACATTGGTCATATTATTAACCTAGCAATATACTCCCTCCGTCCCATCTCAAACGCCCCATATTCCATTTCGGGACGTCCCACCTCAAACATCTCATCTATTTTGGGACATATTTCTCTCTCCTACTTTTATTAAATTATTACATTCTCTATCACATTATCTCTCATACTTCTATTAATCCTCACATTTTCTCTCCTCATTTTTCATAATATTACCCCACTCATCTTACTATATCAATTTTTCTTATTCCACTACAAAAACACGTTGGGGCGTTTGAGCTGGGACAGAGGGAGTATATCTTTTGGATCAAAGTACTTCCTCCATTTCATTCATTTGTTTACGTCGGGTCGGGTTTTGTGAGGGGAACTCAAACCCAACGTAAACAAATGAATGGAATGGAGGGAGTAGTAGGTACTAAACTAAACTTCATGATTGCTAAACGCAACTTTTTTTTACTAACGTAACATGGTAAAATACCATTATGTCCTCACTTTTCCCAAAATAACACAAATACCCTAAACCTGATATTTTATTATACGATTGTCTTTCTTGATTTGCATTGCTTGATTTTCCTTAAAAAAAAACACGCGGAATTTTGCGCGACATATAATAACCTATCACGTACCTCAATTTCGTTGTTAATTTGGCTTCATTCCGTCGAGTTCGAACGTCACATGATATTTTGAAACCATTTTTTACTTGTAATGCAATATAGTGTTTGATATTATGACTGTTTAGGGTTGCTTGCTTGAAAAAGTTTGTTATACGTTTACTTTGAGAAGTTGTAGGTGGATATTATTAAGGGTAATATTGGAAGAAAAATGAGAAAAAATAGGTTATGCTAGTATTTTTTAAGTTACGTTTAGCAATACGCGTAGAAAATCGTAGTGAAGCCCAATTTAGCGTTTGACAAAGTAATGCTTGAGCAGTTACCCAGCCCATTAGATAACCGAGCCCAGCCCACAACTTAGTTGTCACCATTCAATTAGACGGGTGCCCACGGTGGAGCAATAACTATTGCCAGAGCTATTTGTAGAGGATATAACGTTCGTTGATTGTCCTTCTAAGATGGATGTCAAATTCTTACTACTGACTGACGTATATGAAATGCAAGGGATCAATAGGCCCCTCGTGTCAAAATATATCAAGAAGCAGCGTTATAATAGAGGCTATTTATGCACGACGACGATCTTACATTATGATTAGATTTTCGAGGTTCGAGTTTTATGCGATGTTATTCTTATATTTTGACATTTTGGTACCCGCTGCAAATGTCATGTGCTGGATCATTATAAATGAATTTTACTATCTAAAAATAAAATAAAATAAAAAGTGACAAATTGATAAATTGTTATACTCGAATCTCGATATTCGGACATAAAATATGACGCGCAAAATATGACTCATTGCACATTTGCACTTATGAAAAGAAACGTTATAAAATACATATTGTCTAAATCTCAACAGACGACATTCAATTTAGACAGTTAATTGAAATGATTTATGAGAGGAGATTTATATCACTCATCGTACTTCTAATTGGATCCACTTAGGATTAATAAAGCAATGATGTCCCACATAATTTAATCATAATATGTTTTCCCACTTTTCTCTGAAAAGGAGATGAACAAATTTTCTGCTGTCTTTTGTAAAAAATGATTTTGAAAGTGATACTCTTTTCATTAGGGTTTATAGTCTCACCTGAAAAGAGTAATTCATAATCGATCACTTCATGATTTCATAGATCCTATATTTTTCGATATCAATCGGATATGGAGCCGTTTTGAACTACTCTTTGTATTTATCATAAACGCGACCGAGACGGGGAGACCAATCTAGATCATGGGCCTTTTCATTTACCACGGCCTGAAATATGAAATGGACATTTTTTTTTCAGGACTTGCAACTGAGACTATCCTTTTGATGCGTATGTAGTTATATATTATGTATAGCGTATACTCCTATATGCAAGTTAAAGAAATTAACTGACTGGTAAAAAGAAATCCCAACGTACCTGGAGTACTGTTGAAATATGTGCCTTGAACATATTTTACCGAATTGGTTAGATCGTGGTCGTTTACGAGGAGGGAGATCGTAGCATAATAGACTACGATAATATGGGTGTTTGGGTCATGTTTATCTTTTACTATATGGGTAGTAGACGATAGGTCGTGATTTGATGTTTGTAGAACGAATTTGAAGAGGACGAAGAAGCTATGCGGCGGTCCGCAGTACGGTACGGTACGAACGCAGACTACGGTACAGTGCTATACAGACGACTACGCTACGGTACAGGTCTTTTTTGTCCATTTGTTATGGTAAGTGGGTTTTCCTAATACCATTAGGTTACCCAATTACACCTATTATGAGAGGGGACTATAAATACACCATAACCCTCTCATAGCCTCCCTAAGTCACAAGACACAAGATGGAGTGATTCTCTCCCTATTATGGGTACATCAAGTTATGATAGAGGGTTTTCTCTATGACGGTGGTTTCATTAGTTGGTGAGATTAGAGAGCGTTTGTTAGATTCGTAGTTGATCGCAATAACGTTTGGCTCACTAGATCTCGTTCGTATTTGGTGAGTTCTTTTCGGGTTGAACTCACAACTTTGTATTGGCACTATTACTCCACATAGTGATATTGGTTTCTCCTCTGTTTGGAGGACGTAACTGGCAAATTGCTGGTGAACCATGTTAAATCTGTTGTCTTTTCTTTACGTTTATATTGTTGTGTTATTATTTAATATCACGTTGTTCATCTTCTCGCACCTATCGAACAAATATTGTTGAGATTGGACAACTCTCTTCCAACAAGTACGATTTTTACCCTTTAGACATTAGAATTAGGAAGAATTTGGATGACAACGAACTAAACAAACACAGGTATCATTACAAAGAACATACATGATGCCCTTTTGCCCGCTTTCTACAAAGCTGAGCAAAATCCAGATTAATTGTACTATGTAGCCCCAACATTAATTGTGCGTGGAAGCTTTTCATTGGTGGATATTAGAGAAGTTATGATTGAAAATATGGATATGAATGGGTGACACGTCTCATTTCTCCCTAATTTTGGTGCATATATAATGATCAACAGCGTGTAGAGATTAAGAATTTTTTTATGTTTATCTAGTTTTTTAAATTTATCGGATTTGCATAGGGTATACGGAATATATAATTACGTCCCTTTTTAATTGAATTATAAACTTACTCTATAGTGGTTTAAAACAATCACTAAGATAGTTCAATTTCTAGAGACTAGGGAGATGATTTTAACTAGACTCTGATAATATACTGAATGACTTAATTAGAGTTTTTAATTCGTATCAACACAAACTACTCCGTATGTGAAAAGTAATCGTATACTAATTTTTTGTTTCATTATAAAATACAAAATTCAAACCAAGAACAAATTATCGAGAGAATGGGAAGTACAAAATAGTAGTAATTCAACACATAGGTTACATTTATTGGACACAACTACACAAGTAAATTCACTTAACATTTCCATGCAATGTGGGGTTGAGATGATCTTCCCAAATCATGAGACATGATGTATGATTCGATTAGAGATTGAAGGTAAAGGTACGTACGTCATGATATCTTTGAACTCCTTCACCAATTACCATCCACATTTACTGCTTTATAGGGCCGCTAAAGACCAAAATAAACTTTACACAGGATTATAAGAGGTTTATATACACTACCAATATAACAAGAACTAAAACACTAATAATAATCCACCAAGGTCTTAAATTAGCAGATTGAGCATCAAGTTTACACATTAAAATAGAATTCTACCTAGAAAACTAGCAAATCCACCAGTTCCACAATGTTACCACAATTTCGTAGAAACCCCCCTTATTTATCCTCAAAATGGCTCCTCAAATTAGAAGACGACGATTACTACGAACACTACTACTAAGACGTTCTCATATAAGACATTGTACTACTAGAGATAATATACACGTAACTCAAATAGTTCAGTTACGAAAATGATCATATCTTATACGAGCCATATAACTATAACCCGAGTACGAAACCGACCGGACCCAACTTAATTCACATAACCGAGCAAGCATTTGGGTTTTCATCACTAAAAATCTCGAACGTATCCGCCTGATGAACCGCCGGCACACTCCAATCCAATGGTGGGGGCAGCTCCACGTCACCACCTTGATGCACATACGCGTACGCATTTGGCGGAGGAGCAGAGTAATACGAAGCCGCATAGCTTCTAGGGTACGCCGTGTTATAACTAGCCCCGTAGACCGGTGGCGGCGCATGATAAGCTGGTGGATACTCGTACACCCGATTGTGATGCATGTGACTCGGTGGGCTCATATTCACCGGGCTCGGATTCGGGTACGGACCTTGACCCTGCCCCTGCCCCAGCCCCAGCCCCATTCCTTGTTGCTGAGGTGGCAGCGGTTGTTGTTGTTGTTGTGATTCAGTGTGCGGCGGTCCACCATTACCCCCCTGCACCTCCTTCAGTCCTTTGCTTCATTATTATTATTATTATTATTTACCGCACCGCCGTTGCCGTTACCGTTACCATTTTCACCACCGCCGCCACCGCCGCCACCACCACCACCGCCACTTTTCTTCTTCTTCTTTTTCTTTTTAGCTGCACCGCCTCCACCACCACCGCCGGCTCCACCGTCGTTTCCGGGAGGATTCTGATTCTCTCCGGCAGCCGGAATATTCCCTTCAAATCTCACTTCTCTGACTTGTTGCGGCTGTTGTTGCGGTGGTTTTTCAGGGGGTTGGCCGTCAACATTAACGGCTACTTTTTGTGAATTTTCACAGGCCTGATTTTGAATTTGGTTGGTTTCTTCACCATTTTGCGGCGGCGGCGGTTGTTCTTCGTTGAAATTGGTGTTTTTGTGGGGCCATAATTCCGCATGTTTGCCGGATTTTTCAAGCTTCTTGATCAAGGTACTTGCATCAACATTTCTTGTTACTATCACTTTGTGTTGCTTTGTCTCCACATCTATTGTATAAACCCCTACAAATTTCCACCGCAAAATTTAAACTTTATTTTTTTACTATCATTTTTATTTTTTTACTGTTGAATATAACTTCTATCTGAAGAAATTACTTTTTAACTTTTAATTGTTGACGGAAGAATCTAAAGTTACCTTCAACGCTGTGGAGAATTCTTTTCACTTTTCTTTTGCAGCCTTCGCAGTGAATGGAGACTCTCAAGACCCATGTCTGGAAAAAAAAAAAAAAAAAAAAACAAAGTTAACAGACAAATGAAAGAGAAGCTATACAAAGGTAATTAATAAATTCCGAGCCGAGCTCGTTTGGTATCGTTTTTTGTTTTCTGTTTCCGAGTTACGTTACATACTTACAAAGCTAGTTAATTTAAAATTCACTGTTCTTTTAGCTTAAGCAGTTTGGTAATTAAAACGTAATTATGTAAGAGCCTATTTGGTATCGTTTTTTGTTTTTAGTTTTTGTTCTTAAAATACACTTGTTTTCAGAAAGAAAGCAGGAAGGAAGGAGCTCATGATAAACAGAGCACATAATATATGTAACATGAAAACAATAAACAGAAAAGTGGGGGAGAAGTTACCTTGTATTTGAGAGGTTCTGAATTTTCTTCACCTTCTGGAGGTGGAGCTGCCATTGAAACAAAGGAGAGAGAAAGAGAAGAAGGTTCAAGAAGTAAGGTTGGATGAGAGAGGGGAAGAGAACAAAGTGAGTGAGTGACAAAAGAAGGAATAAAATGGAGTTTGTGGAAAATGTAGAGTAAAGAAGAAGAATTTGATGTCTACCCCTTTTATGTCAACACAACACTCAAACTCAAACTCAAACTCAAACTCAAACTCTCTATTCCTTCTTTTATTAAATCATGCCTTTTTTTTTTTCCTTCTTCTCGCAGTTGAAAAACTTTATTTGATGTATCTGTGGGATTAACTTCTAACTCCTTGGTGGGTGTTGCATTTTATAATTGACTGAGTAAAGTTTATTAACTAAAAATTAAATAATTAAAATATACTGTACATAGGTTGGTTGGTCTTTTATTCGTAACAATTTTTCGTAAACTTAAGATTAGACTAGTTTACTGTTTGGTTGATATACGACTTTAGTAGTATGGCTAAAGAGCAGTCATACTACTATTTACTATTTGGTCTTTCATGAGAACTTCTTACATTTGGGGCTCATAGCATCATTTATAACCCCCGGAACTTCTTTTTGGTAGCCCTTAACGAAAGTCAATTCCGGTCTACAAATAAGGAAGCTAAATTACATTTGATCTGATCGGAGCGGATCCAATTCATCGGCAAATGAATTTCACAATCTCCTTGTCGAGTCAGTGCCAGAATGCGTGTTGTGAAATTCATATTTGCGGATTTATATTGTTGGAGACCTAAAGTTAGGAATTGATAAAAAAAAATCAATCAATCAATCAATCACAAATATCTTTAGGTGCAAAACAGAGGGAAGTCATCTCATTTTCATGAACTTTGCACATCAATTTGGCTATAATTTCTGAAAGTAATACATGAAACATGATCATACATATGTTTGTCCATATCCCTAATTGCTTGATCGATTAGTGCATACCGTATACAACGCTTTAAAGCACGAACAGGAAGTGACAAGAAGAACGAACATGATAAATTATAATGCTTAATTTTGTTATTATTAAGAATTTCATCATGGATATATCATCAATCTACGTCCCACACAATCTTAACATTGCATTAAGTTTATTTTATGAAAAAACACTCTTGAACCAAGATTTTATGATAAGCACGGAACCACTACAAGTAACAACAAAGTTTAGTGTCACAAACAAAGTCTATGGATTTGCATTATTTATTTTCTTAATCCTGGTGGTTTGTTAGGGGAGACACTAGAAAAAGGTCAATCTATATACACGAATTTAACGTATTTAATTCTAAAATCAATTGATAATAAGTAGAGTCCACTAATTTATAACTTTGATTTCTTGGCGTGAAACAAAAGCTAACATTTAGACATGAGCCCATGAGGTAATCCGAGCGAGGATATATTTTTTTTTTGAATTGACCTATACATACAAAGATAAGTGGAGTTCGATTCATTGGGCCTTCTAGTCCCTAGGATTAGAGCAATTATAGGTCTTAAAATGATAAGAGAGGGGAGAGATGAACGGATATCTTCAATCTCACGAGTAATGATATGGTTACAATTGAACTCGAGACATCAAAGCAAGCTCATAGTACTTAATTATCCCGAAAGAAAATGCAATTTGCAAGATAAAGCTTCACGTATGACAAATTGAGAATTCCACATACTGAATAAAGGTGCAAATAATGTGGTGATATCATAAAGCATTGGTAGTATAATTTCGAGTGACTTGATTAATAATTAGATTAGTGTCATGGCTCGCCTAATTGTGATTAGTGTCCCTTTCCATCCCAATGCATGGTGTCAATGCATGGTCTCCTTCAGTCAATTATTGTATGTCATCTATATACTAGAAATGGTTAAAAAATTGACCATCGAAGACCATTCTTATTGTCACAAATATAGAAATAAATAAGATATCTACTGCAATTTGCAGTTTGTTTGTTGGTAAATGTGATTGTAATAAACAAACGAAAGAGATAGGAAGAGGGAGCTAGTGTATTTGTTGGTTTTTGCCTAATTGGAGATTTGGAGGTATCAATCATCTCTTTGATTAAGCTAATTGTGAAAGAGTTGGAAGAAAATTATTACAAGTAGTAATTAGGTTTCGAACTATTATCCATCCGTCCGAATGTTACACTTACACACTGATCTGGGAGTGAAACAAAAATTTAAAAGAATTATGATTAAAATTTAGAATTAAAGTTATATTTTTCTAAGAACGCAACAATTTTTATATCCCCTTTATGATTTATCCTTATTCTCTTATAAAAAGTTGTTAGAAGTGTCAGCATCTAATTTACACATATCAAGTCTGATTGTAATTCACCTAACAAGTTTCGAGTTAATATCGATAACGATGGAGTGATGGGTAGTTTTAACTTCTATGGCGGTGGCAAAAAGAAAGTAGCTAGGTTAAATGGTTCGGTCTAATGGTCTATCTTGCTAAATGCAGGTAATGATGTTAGTTAAGTGGCCTGGGGTTTTTAATTAACCATACATTATTAGCAAAGCACAATATGTTGATCAAATTGTTCAACTTTGGACTGTTCAGAAAAACAATACATAGGTTGATTATGTCTCAAATCACTCATTATTTTGGGAGGGAATATTATAGTGGTATAATCTTTTCTTCAGCATCATTAATCTTGTGGACCAGTTTGGGCTTATCTTCTTTTTCACTAGGAGAAGAAATTCCATATGTATGGCTGATGGAAGGTGTTTTTTAGCCAAGCTTAAGAAAAGGTAAAAAAAATAAAAAATACCACATATTAAGGCCTAGCTTGTTGAGTGGAAAATACCAAATTCCATGGACCACTAATAAATGAGAGTTTGGCCATTGGAAATGTATGGAAATCTATTTATCATTATAGTACATAAGTAGTTTATACACCTTTTTTTTTGAAGTAATGTAAAAACACTAAAATTTATGGTATTGATGTGCTCGAGTTTTGAATTCTAATTAGCTATTCTTTTCTCTTTTTTCAATTGATACCTAAATATTGTCGCATACCTGGGGTCCTGGGGATATTTACATGAAATTACAGAAGTGTAGAATGAATCAATTTCTTGAAACTAAGCTAGTACCATATCCGTATCGCATGTAGTAGCTTTTGAAATATAATGCCCTTTTCGATAATAGTAAAGTACAAAGTTGAAATTTACACTACCGCTAAATTTTTGTCCAAATTTCGAGAAATAAGGAACGGTTAATAGAGACATATAGAAATGAAAAGCGACAAATAACAAATTCAACAATCCAATGACCAACCAACTAACATGTGGTTGAAGCGGTGCATGATTTAACGTGTTGGGATTCTATAGAGTTGAAAATCAACTCTATTTGGTAGAGTTTGCCTAAAAAGACAAGAAGAAATTTTTTAACAATTTATTTGTGACCCTCAAATTTTTTTTTTTTGTCTTATTACTTGTTTTGGTAAACTCTACCAACTCTACCAAATTCAAACTCTAGAGGATCTTCACCCTGATTTAACTCGCAAATTATATCATACTCCCGGGAGCACAATGACCATGGTGGTCCTTCTCACCATAGAGGAGTGGGGACCACACTTAAAATAATTTAAAATCTATTTAAGTGTGGTCCCTACTCCTCTATTGTGAGGAGGACCACCATGCTCCTTGTGCTCCCGAAAACATGGTATAAGCATTAGATTTAACTAGTTTAGCTAAAGATCGACAGAGATTTTAATTTGAAATTCTGAGCATACTGCAAAGTTAAAACTCATGATATCTCAATGTCGCATCCTTATGTGGTAAGTGTCTTACTCGGCTCAAAGTGTAGATTATACATTTATACGTAAATTTGTAAATTTGAATAGGATCCAAAAGGGGAAAAAATTGGAAATTTGACCTCCTAACGGCCGTTTAGAAACTTTGAAGATGCTTCAAAAAAACGCATGGACCACTTTGTATAAATTTCAAGTTATCAAGGTAGGTAGTATGGTTAGCATTTGGCATAAATGTAAAGGGTTTAGGGAATAGCTTATTAGGGAGGAGGTCCAAGTTATTAGGGGTTGAAAGTTGTAACTACCAAAGTGGTTAGTGCCAAATTTCCATGCTAATTGGTACATTTTTTTCATTAAAAGATTGTGTTAAATGAGCCTTGTCCTCATGTTTATGGAGAGAATAAATTGTAAAATACCAACTTTGATGTAAATGCCTTCAGCTTTTTGGTGAGATTCCTAAGTTTGAGCACATAATTAAGGAGTGTGGGTTCAAATTTAATTACTCCTCTCTCTCTCTTTCCTCAAGGGGACATATTTTCAACCCAATAAGGGCATAGTTCTTTGAATAATCCTCCAAGTTGATCTTCAAGAATATTTTGTGACATATATACTCAGGATCGCATGTCTATACTCATGTTACGTTGATCTTGAGCTTGATTTTTCACTTCCTACCTCCTTATTTGTTTCAAATGGGAGTGTCTTTGGGTCTACAAAACACTAGTACGATACATTCATTGATTGAACGCCCTAACCCTTCCAATACATACACAGATAAAATCAATGGATGTTATATATAAATTAAACAAAATAAAGTAGGAAACTCGATCATTCATCTTTAAAGATGTACATTATGTTAATATAATAAGGCAAACTAGTTTTTAATTTAGAGGATACCAAATTACACATACGCTGTATACTTGCGTTGAATATTTATAAGATTGTGGTCTACGTTCAAGTTTTCTGGCAAATTATATCATGCTCCCGCGAGCACAAGGAGCATCATGATAGCCTTCTCACAGTAGAGGAGTATGGATCACCTTTAAAATAATTTAATTATTTAAATGTGGTCCCTACTCCTCTATTGTGAGAAGAACCACCATACTACCAGTACTCCCGAGAATATGGCATACGCATTGAAGTTTGCTAGCTTATATATATGTACTAGTATCTATCATTATTGTTCGAATAGGCATCGACTACATTTGCGACAGATTATATGGAGCATCTTGTTACATTACATCCTTACCCTTTACGAACAACAAAAACAGTCCAACACAAAATCATACGACTGGCACCTATTCTGCCACTTGTTAACTTCATTAGACATATGGTATTCATTCAATTGATATTACTCGATATCTACTAAGGACGTGTTAGATATTACAAATGCAATTATACACTCTTTCTCTGAAGTAGCATTTTGTATTAAAAGATACTGTACGATTTCAGGGCATTTGTGAATGCTAAAAAACACATGTATTTAATCCCGTATGACTTTTAATTAACGGCAAATTCACGTAGTGCCATCGAACTATGTTAGAATGCTCGTGGTGTTCCAATGTTTGAAATTTGTACATTGCGGTGCCTCCGAACTTTACGCCAACTGGCACATGGTACCCTTCCCACCCTAGTCCATTAACTCCGTCAGTCCACCAACAGTTAGCTGCTGAGGTGACAGTGATTAGCGGTTGACGGAAAAGTTAATTAAGGATTAACTATTATTTAATTTTAAAAAATTAAAATTTTTAATTTTTTTTCTCTGAAACTCGAAAAATTTTCACAAAAAAATTCAAATTTACAAAAATAGTGCACATGGTGCCCCTGAACTTTACCCCCAGTGCACATGGTTGTAAAGTTAGTGGGCACCATGTACACTGGGGGTAAAGTTAAGAGGCACCATGTGCACTAATTTTTATAAATTTGCATTTTTTTTGTGAACTTTTTTCGAGTTTCAGAGTTTTTTTTTTTTTTTAGTTTTTAATTAAATAATATTTAATCCTTAATTAACTTTCCCGCCAATCGCTAATCACTGCCACGTCAGTAGTTAACGGTTGGGGGATTGACTTAGTTAACAGACTAGGGTGGGAAGGGCACCATGTGCCGGTTAAGGGTAAAATTTGGGGGTACCGCAATGTACAAGTTTCAAAGGTAGGGGCACCACATACATTGTGTCATAGTTTGGAGGCATCATGTGAATATCCTGTTTAATTAACAAAAACAACTCTACCCATGGTTTTTTTTCCTTTTTTTTTAAATATTAAAAAAAACTTACAAATGCTTTTGCCAAACTTGGACTTCTGTGAATGTATTTTTTCACCCCTTCCTACATGAGTACATGACAACATACAATACAACCTATCAACTTCTCTCTCAAACTGAGCCCACCCACCAACGGCCCACTTGTCACACTGCTTCTGAACCTCAAGCCCATACATCAGCAGTCAACTTAAGAGTATCCTTGTCAAATCTTAAACTCAGGCCCGGCCCATTGATCACTCCGAACATTCTTGTTCTTCGGGTTCGAGCCCCGTACAGTCCCGACCTACGTGCTCCAAGCGACCGTAACGTTCTTAGCTCAAGGGCCGCGGCAGTTATATTTTCACGGAGCTGCCCCGGCCCTAGATGGTTCGAGGTACTTGTCGTGCGCTTTCCCTCTTGGCTTCACGAAATTTGTGAAGTCAACTCTTGCATTGCCAAGTACTTGAATTTATTGAACAAAGACTATAGATTTCGTGCGTGGTTAATATATGAAAAATGTTACTATCATGTCCCTTAGGACTTGGCCGCAGAACGTCTTGTTGCTGATATTAATTCACCTGAACTCACCTAATTGCATCTGTTACGGGCTAATCATAATCATAATTAATTAAGAGACCGCCTCTTTGTAAACTAGAAGAGTACTCTAAAACTATCAATTTTTGATGTTGAGAAACCCCTTACCGGTCCGGTCACTTGTCCGGGATATCGAAAATGTAATAACATAAAGCGAGCCAAACTTTTTTTTTTTTTTTTTTTTTTTGGGGGGGGGTGGGGAGGGAGATTAGGCAACTCATAAACGTAGCTTGAGACATTACAAATAATTAAATAAATCAATAGCAATACATAGGTGGTAGTGTTACCACTGTGAAAAACTGAAAATGGAGCTTATAAGACTACAATGGAGCTCATAACATTCCGAATCATCTCTGCTCCCATCCCAATTAACATTTTGTCTAAATATGCCTGAAATTCACTGGACAAATAAGCGAAGTCCATTATACTTCTGAGTGTAGTTCTATATATACACGCAATAGTTACAAGTGCGAAAATTTGGGGTATCGCACAGGACCAAAAACAAACACATGGTTTTAACCGTATATAATCTGTAAATTTGTCGATTTGACCAGACCTAGAAATTTTCCTTGTGAAAGTCAAACTTGGTAGATGAATTCCTAGAAAAATCTCTGGACAATTGTCTCAGGCTCTTAATCAGCCCTTCTGCACCACAATAGAATACCCCTGCATCCACACAAATCAAACACTCAACAAAAAAAAGTGATATTCGACAATTAACAACGAGATTACCCTAATGACTCAAGACCGTACCAGATGGTCGGGATGACCAACAATCTAAATTCTGCGCAGTGTGTCATTTTGCTTTATTCCATCGTGTTTATGATCTTGATAATACTCCGTATTAAAGAAGGTACTTACCAACTGTTTTACCAGGATGATTAGCAGAAACCTGGTGGAAAACTGCCTCCCAATTAGCCCTA
>JBBYHQ010000006.1:13444351-13463112 GCA_038382645.1 Spergularia azorica | reverse complement strand
TTGACTATGCTGATCAACGGTGTTGCTCCAATGCCGAGGCCTACCAGTAGCAGGACATCGTAGTTTTTGTAGTCCTGTGCTGGTGCCCCGTAAGGCCCTGCAATCTTCAGCTTAGGCATCCTAGGAAAAACATGTCAGACGTGGTGATACAGTGAGATTTACAGTGTACATGATACTTAATTAATAAGCAGCTTAACCAGATGTCAATACAAGTGTTAAGATAGTGAACCATCGACTCAGCCTCAATAACACTCAGTTTATTATGTGCTTTTGGTTGAGATGATTCTTTTACGTACTATGGGACTTGATAGACCAAGAGGAGTTTCGTGTTAACAAAACGTAAAACCATTTGATTGGACCTCGACCATCAACCTAAGCTTTTGGTTGAGATGATTCTTTAACCATTAGAAATCGGACACTAATATAATATACTGACCTAGGAACCTTAGCTGCATTAGCCCCAATGTCAGAGTTGAGGAGACCACTATGTGCAGGGTTGGTCTGAGGTAACTTGGCAAAGAGCGAAATCAGCTGATTAGTCCAGTCGCCCAAACCTCGTATATGGACACTTATATAATCATCTCCTGGTGCAGAAGTCAGGGAGAAGGGGTGCCTGCAACATTCAAAACATGTCTCAGTAACATATCAAACTCGAGACTTTTAATTAAGCTATAGTCGCTAACTAAAGAACTGATTCAAATTTCAAAGAGAAATGATGGTGTTTCAAAAATTACCATTCAAACGGAGAAACATCGAGACATTTAACAAAGATGTACTGCCCACTTCTGTATCTGAAACCTTCAGGTTTTGCCAATACCAGTGACAGTGCATCCCCTGATGCTTTCTTACCAGTATCGTCTCCATAAACAGCAAACTGAAGTAAAAGTCATGATCTCTTATTAAAAACTTAGAAAGGTTAACTCCATTATCCGATTCTAGGCAGTAAATTTCAAGTAACCAAACCTTCAATATATGCACTTTTCGGTTACTTGACTTGAGTGCCTTGACAGTCCTTTCGCAAATGTACAATATAAGTGGTACGCTAATATACATCCATGTCTGCATGCATCAAATAAAGAACAAGTCATACAAGTATACAACAAAAATTGACGGATTATTGACTAGGCCTCAATCATCAACGAGAACAAACATGTCTATAGGTGCTTACCGTTTTCTTGTACCATGTTTTGGTGAGGTAGAGGAACGAGCCATGAACGATGAGGAGGACATAGACGATGATGAATAAGTGGTGTGAGTACCAAAAGGCGTTAAACCCAGTTAAGCTCCTGACGAACTGAGGGAGCTTGGCATTATTCTTTCTAAACCAAGGGTTAGCCAAGGTGAATGCAATGGTCATAAGCACCACCATGACTATTCCGGTCCACCCTTCGGTTCCCTTAACGAACCACCCATAATTTTGAGGCTGCTCTGGCCCAAAGTACTTGGCCAAGGGAGCGTAATCCATGGTCGATGCATGGAGTAGCCTAGGGAAGTCACATGTAAGGTGGCATATTATGTGGATTGCAACCCCTATACCAATGCCAAGGGCTACAATTTGGTGGAAGTTGATGTTGTCGTCGAACGGGACTGCTACCCCTAGCTTTGCCCTGCTCCTCAAAAGCACATACATCATGAACAAGTAATGACTAGGAGCTAATTAGGCCTTTATGTTTACTAATAACTATGTTAAATTCGTCAATTGCATATACTCACAGGTTCGGCCATAGATAAGACGAAGACTAGCTCATAACATTAGCGAAGTTCTATCATACGGAGTACATAACACAACTTGATAAAAGAGGTATCACGACTAGCACCCCACCAACTTATAAACTAGTCCACTATTCTATTTTGTTGGAGACTTTATGAAGATATTGTCTTGTTCAATTTAGATTAAGACCCAAAATAGCGCTTTGTCAAAAAAACAAAAAAAAAAAAAAAAAAAACCCAAAAAAGACCAATTTAGTACTATGATAATGAAAATGTGGACTCCTCTTAACGGCCTTATTGAGTGGTACCAATTTCAAGTTAACTTTAGTGCAAGTAGCACTATCTCATGAATTGACATCATGGTGAGACTCAATCATACACTTTGTGTACCATCAAGTGACGCTATCTCATATTTAATCATACATTACTTTTGTTTAAGGCTATTATATACCTGCTCCTTAGCCAGGTGACTGTCTTCCTGCACACAGGTAACAGAATGAGAGCCATGTTGAACTTAAGCGTTTCTGCAGCGCCTTTCGCGGTGGCTACGCAAGCACCCATAACATGGTACACGTAACGGTGTTTGTACTGAAAAAATTTCCAAGTGAAGAGGCCAGCACATATGGCTAGCCACAACAAAAGTACCCAAATTCTCTTCCAATTGTCCTCAATGAAGTAGATGGCCCTCTTTGCCACCCGTCTTACGGGGTTTGGTTCCTTTGTTACTATAAGCTTTTTGTTCAGGAAACTGTTAAGCTTTTCGCTATCTGCGTCTTTTGGAGCTTGAAGGAACAGAGTTTCCAAGTTCTCGACCTGTGAATACGAACCCTCTAGTTATGCCTTGTGTAATAATACGACTGCACCTTTCTGATCTCATCTATTTAAATTATAGTCTAACTCATGGAGGGCTATAATAAGCAAGCTAAGAATTCTTAGTCCATACTATTATAAGAACATTTATATCATATTCGAATTTCTTTTACTACTTAATTACAAACATAGATTCTTATTTTGAACATTAGCATTATGTCTTTAGATGGTGAGAGCCTTGACAATGACTCACGTGGTCACATACTACTAGTTTGGTATCACCCGTAATGAATGAGCCAGATCTTTTTCCTCGGAAGTTGTGTGTCGGTTTAACTTAGTATACAAAGTTACGAAAATAACCAAAATTTTCCCTTACAGAAAAAAAAGAAAAAAAAAAAGTAGGTTTGATGTGAAATTAAACTAAGGATGATTACAAGCTAACCACTCTAACATGGGTACAAGGACAAAAGTATCGGGTGAACATGGGAGTAGTTTGTGGGCTGATATCGACCTTTTGAAGTGGACGTACATATGTTGTTTGTGGTTTAATGGACAATTCCAGCTCACGAAAAACATGTGCAATTGTGTAGTGTTAGTCAAGCCACAAGTGATAAGTGTATAAATATGTGGTGATGTGGGGAAGACTAAATTTAAAGTGCCATACAATTGAATACTATGCTGCATGATTGGTGGGTAAATTACCTCTATGTAACCAATGCCATCTGGGTCGAGTGCTTTCATGATTAGGCCAGCAAATTCATCTGCGTTCTCTTTCACTTTCCATAGCTGATTGGCTGATGCACTCACTAATATAATCTGTAATCCAACTTACGCGTCATTGAACTCTTTACATTATGTTTAAACACGTATAGTAACAGAAACATTTATGGAGTAGAACATATTACGGAGTACATGATTTTCTGGTAGAAGTCTGTTTATATAAGAAATGTGAATTCAAGTTACCTGTTTCACTTCCTCTTGTGTGACTTCACCGTCTGCATTTTTGTCTACCCTGTATTGTTTGAAAGAGACGCATTGTCAATAAGATTTGAGAATATATACTATACTTATTGAGCCAATTCTATCTTAAGGTTTGATTATAAAATCAGAGGAATTCCTTAATTCGTACGGAGTATAGGTTATGATGGTAATTGGTAAATGATTAAAATGACAGTTTGATTAAAAAAACTAACATGTCAAAGTAAATTTGCATGCGAGCATCAAAGCTCTGATTAGAGAGCTCCTCCCAGAAGTCTTGTAGTTGAGCCTTGTCGATTGTTTCCGTTACGATGCCTCGTCTACGAGCTAATGCATCAAATAACTCCCCTGCAAATTCTTGTTCATTCATCCCTGTCACCAATACAACACTATTCAATTAGCAAACCAGTTTAATTTTACAAGTACAACAGATTTTTCAAACAACATTTCTATTATATTCTATTTTAGACCACTGTAACTCACAAGTTACGTTAAGATTATCGAACCTTTTATTTTCTTTCTAGTGTTTAAGTGAAACTTTTTAATTCAAAACTTATTGACAAACATGGTTGATCATAAGTTACGATGAAATTATTTTACCGAGTAAATATTAGGTAAAAGCAAATTGGAAATTTCAAACAAAAAGATTAAAAGCGAAGTGTCTTTAGTGATAGCAATTTGTTTTTTTAATTATGGCCTAAGAAAGCAAAAGTTTTCACTGTGGATCACTTATCCCATTTTCCTATCCCACTCCGTGTACCCCTTCCAATCACGTGCTAGTATTTCATAAATCTTTTCAAAAAATATAATCCTTTAAAGATAAAATAATGAAATGCTAGCACGTGATTGGAAGGGTACACGGAGTGGGATAGGAAAATGGAATAGGTGATCCGCACTGAAAAGTTTTGAAATAGAGATGAGAATGACTATTCAACCTTCATTTTGACACCCTCTCATCTCATAATAATAAATAATGAATAATATAATAAATATTATTTAGGTTAATATCTAGGAATATTCCTCCCCATTTTTGTCTCTAATAGTTGGCTCTCTACAACTTGACTATATTTGCTAGTACTCCAAATTCAAGAGATCTCTTTCGATAAAGACTTAATGAACCAACATTTTTAGCAATTTATAGCATTGATTCACATGTATGGCGTGTACAATCCAAAGCTAATGCATAGTACAGACATGCATGATTGATAATTAGACCATGTCCCACAAGATAAGTCATAGCTAAGCATGACATATATATATATACTACAAATGAAAGCTCATTCTTCCCAAGGTGTCAAGTTTGACCTCTCAAGCATTAATGAACCGAGCTCAGTGATGCTCGGCTCGACTTGTTTTCTACCAAGCCCAAGCTAGGTTTAGTCAATTTGAGCTTGACGGAGTTTTGAACAAACCGACCCCAAAGGCTCAGCAAGCCGACTTAGTCGTTACATAGCTACGCCTACGATGTGATAAAACATGGACAAAAAAGTTGTTGGTATAATAAAATTGGTAATTAACATCTGAAAAACCACCTCAATGGAAGAAAATATTACGTTGTGAATTTGTGATGTAGCACATTGTATTCGATCATAATCTTTACATTTCTCCGAAAAATCTAATGAAAAGAAAAAGAAAAACTAGCTGCCAATTCAGTAAAATATAAAACGTTAGGTGTGCAACGACTCCCATATGTCCAAGGCTCCAAGCTTGATTAGCTAATTAATTAAGCTGATTAGCTAATTAATTAAGCTGATGATGATTAGCTAATTGAATTTTTGTAAGAGATCAATCTATAGCTACTTAGCTAGTAGACTAGTAGTATTATCTTTCATATATATGTCAAACAACTTGGACTTTATTGTTTACGAAGTACTTATTTCTGACAACGAAACAAAAGGTGGAAAATATGATTGGGGCCGTAATAAAACACCAATAGTTTATCAACACAAAATAACCGTCTAAATCTTCCAGTATTAAAAAGAAAGTCCAAAACAATTTTTTCGACATGGTCATTCCTCCCGATATTTTTATACATGCATTTTCTCGTCTGTAAGTAAAAACAAGTACTCCGTATGAAATAACTAACTTACTATATCGATCGATAGAGATGCTTCTTAGTTTTTACTCCCTCATTGTGGGGTGGGGGTGGGGGGTAAAAAACACGATTTGGTACTCTCGAACATTAGTACTAACATTTAGGCATTGTTAATGTCGCGTAAAAAATTAGGGTAAAAAACACGATTTTGTACCCTCGAACATTAGTAACATTTAGGCATTGTTAATGTCGCGTAAAAAATTAACAATTAAATCAAAAACTCAATTAAGAAAAAAAAAAAAAAAAAAAAAAAACTTACCAATGCATTTGCCAAAACGAGATTTAAGGAGCAAACCATCAACAGCCAACTCACCAAACTTGTTCTCAACCTCAGCCCAACCATCACCGCCAACCTTCTTGTTCACAAATTGTAACCCTTTAAGCGCACGCGCCGCCGTGGTTTGAGTTCTATCGAGCTGCCTCGTCCCCGGCAGGTTTGTCATGCGCTTCAGCTCTTCTTTAACTTGCTTCACCTTTACGGTAATACTTTTAGTCAGTTTCCGTGTGGCCCGCTCCTTCTCCTGGTTACCACTTGTCTGAAACGCCACTCTCCCTTGGCCGTGACCCTCACGCGCCGCCTCTACATCCTCATTATTGTCAACTTCTTTGAACTTCACTTGGTTACTCTCCTTGGACCGCGCTTGGGCTTGGCTACTCATTGTTGGCGTCGATCAATTCTTTACGTACGTGTCACGAGATGCTACTCAATTTCGATCTCACCCTATAAAACACGAATAATGTTTAGTATGTATTCTCAATTACACATTTACTACTTTACATATGAAAATTGAAATGTGTAATAATTTGAATAATAATGCATATTAAAATTTGACACTTACCACTATTATCTTGTTAATGTGTTCAATTTTTGGTCAAATAATTAATTTGACAAGAAGATGATTTGTATGAAGAGGTGTAATAATTTGTCTTCAAAGAGAAGTTTGAGACAAGATGATAGAAATATAAATAAAGGAGGAAAGATTGGCCTCTTATATACTATATAAGAGTGTTATTAGTGTACTACCGTAGATGCATGATTGATGATGCAACAACGGTCTTTCTCGGAATATATTAATAATGATGTTCGTTGAGTATTTTTCATTTGTCAAGTGATGAGTTGTCTTATGGAACATTTACAATTGCATTGCTAACTACTTTCTCCATGTTATTGTACAACTACAATCGTTTTCACTTTTAAGAAAAATCATGTTTATATCATTTAACAACTAGCATTGTAGTTTCGTCTACACCACGTACCATAAAGTGAAGAACGGCACATCAAGGACCGACGCTTAAAAACTTTTATCATCAATATTACTCCCTTCATTTCATTCGTTTGTTTACGTTGGATGTGAGTTTCTCTAGGCCCAACGTAAACAAATGAATGAAATGAAGGGAATACTCCCTCCTATCCAAAGACATATTCTTGAGTTCTTTTTTTGGGACGATTCACTGACATTTTAATTTTCCCTTTCTAAACTTACCATATTTGACAAATTTTCTATACTAATATACCCTCAATAAACTCAGTTTTGGGCTTAATTATTCCCTAATCACAAATCTCCCCCAACCCAGATTCTCTCTCCACACCACCTCCCTCATCCCACGAGCTCCGATGAAACCCACAGGGTGACCATCATCACCTCACTATTTCAGATCATAGCTGCCCAGATCGAAAGCGAGTTCGGCAACCCACATGATGGTCGATTATGGGAGAGAGAGAGAGAGGGATCGTGGAGAGAAGACGCCCGACATTGCGGGCTTATCGACGGCGGCTCGGCGAGGATGGTGAGATCAGATGATTTGGGGATGAGAAAATCGAAGCAATGGTGATGTTACGCCGGCGAGGGTGGGTGGTGGGTCGTCGGTGGTCATGGAGAAATCGAAACAATCGAAGAGTAAAGACAGAGGATATGGATTGAAGGGAGGAGAAAAGAGGGGGCCGGCTGTGGCATGGCGGCCGTTCGACGGGGGTAGGTACGGCCGACGCAATGGGACGCCGGTTGGGTTGGTGGTTAGTCGTTGGTGGTATAGGTGGTGGAGATAAGTTGAGGTTGTGATGGGAGGGGTGGATTAGAGGTTAAATATATTAATTAGTCTAATTAATTATTTACTTACCAAATTATTTAGCCTTTGTTTACTGTATTGTTGGTTGTTGTGTCCAATCCAAAGAGGAAAATCTCTTTGGATAGAAGGGAGTATGCTGTTTTGTCACTTTCTACGGGCTCTTTTTATCCTTTGTGATTCTGGTTTTTCAGAAGTCTTAATCTGTTAGAATCCAATAAAACGAGATCATACATTATATAATGTGTTTAGTATAAGAAATTCACATACACTAACCGTCTAAATTTTCATTTTAATAGTGCATGCTAACATTGGTACTTCCTTCATTTCATTCAATTATTTACGTTGAAGCGAGTTTTGTAAAGGGAACCCAAGTCCAACGTAAACAATTGAATGAATCGAGGGAGTATATAGTACTAGTATACATTGACACGGTCGCATTGTATGAAATTTGTCAGTGTACAAGCAAGTATTCTTTCCACACTACATGACAGACATTCTATCATTCTATGCATACCGATTGGATTTTTTAACAAGATTATAGTACAGCATTACTGAGATTATATCCTAAGATATTCACTTGAGATAGACTAATAGAACCTGTAGGCATCAACCCGATTAATAACAATCCCAATAATATCCGTTAGTTTGTCACCACCAAAAAAAAAAAATAATATCCGTTAGTTTGTTTCACAAGATTCTTTTATCACCCACCTTGACTTGGAACCGAACCGATATCTATCACCAGATTAACTAATCTCGGAGTATGAAAAGTTCAATTTTAAATTGGTGATTGAGACGACCATCTTTTTAAATGAGTTTTGATATTTTCCATCGTAGATTATCGCGCTAACACTATCAAATTAAATCTTCAAAGGGACAGAGGGTGAGATCATAGTAGTTTGTCTCACATTAGGATTAGAGCATATCAAATGGATCAGGCCTGACTTTTTTTTCTGGTTTGGGCCTTACATTAGGCCCCAAACAAGCCCACAATAATATGGGTCAGGCTTGGGTCGAGCTCAAGGCCTGAAATTTGGCCTGGCCCGGCCCACTTTCAAAAATGCATAATGGTTAAGTTTATAAACCTTAGTTATATAAAAGTGTAAAACTAGTGTAAATAATGACTGATAATGACGAATTTGATAACCATCCATCAGTCTCAACATTTTTTTTTTGGAGGTCACACTCACAACATTCTTGTGTAAAATTAACTAAGTGCACCCAAAACCATGGTGTTTACTCTACCGCGCTGCCACGGTTCCGGCTGGTTCGAGGTTTTCGTCTGGCATTTCATATCTCGAATAACCTACTTCACCTTGATGGAAATTTGTCATGTCAACTTTTGTATTGCTATCATGCTATGTTATCTATGTACTCCCTCCGTTTTTTTTTTTGTTCTTTATGTTTCGTTTAAATATGCGAGAAATTTAAATGAAACGTAAAAAACCTAAAAAAACGGAGGGAGTATTTCAATTTCATGTAAGATTACTTCAACATATTTTTCAAGGCAAATATGTCTACTAATGAATATATGCCTTGATAGTAGTACGTAATTATTACCTTGGCGAAATCTTACCCAAAATATGTTAGACTACAGTGATTATCGCGTTCATTCAATAAAACAAAAACATTTTTTATTATATAAGAAAATTTAAAGTCGGGTAGCGACGTTAATTAAACGGTCAAACTGATCGGTAGAGTAACAAACTTACAACAATGAAATCGTTTAGCTTTGGTGATAGTGTTTCGAGTTCGTAAAGTCCATAATTTCATAGTGCATGTTGTAGTATACCGAATTAACTTGTCTGTCAGACGTAGGTTTACTACCCACGGCACAATGTTATGCACTTGAGAATAATTATTTTACTTTGTCACGTTGGGTGCAGACCCACGGGCCACGGCATTCGAATTTTCTAATATGGTTGGTAACATTTTACATATATACATTACATGGTCATGCGCACCAAGAGGTGGAACTCTGCATCATTAGACATTGAAAATGAACCTTTTAGAATAGGGAAGAGTAAGATGGAAGGAGGTGAAGGTGAGATCCTAAGTTGGCTAAGTAATTGAAATTAGCTCTAACAATCAAAGAGAGATCAAACCAAACCTAGCGTAACAATCAAAGAATATATATATTTCTATCTATATACTTTTTATGTATTTACTAAGTTTAATTAGTGTATAGATATAACTACAGCAATCCACAAGAACACAGCACCTAAAAGTTCTCCTTGTGGAAATCGAACTTGGTGGTTGTCTTCCTAGCAAAATCTTGTGACAAATGTCTCAGGGATTGAGTCAATCCCGGCGCGCCGCAATAAAACACCCCTGCATCCAGAAAATACACGATTATAAACGAAAATCATCCAGAAAGTACAAACTTACGAGTTAAGAAGGGTCAGATGTATGCAGCATTGAAAACACCAAGAATGTTCAGAGTGAAACATATTTAAGAGCAAAATGTACTTACCAACCCTTTTATCAGTATGGTTGACTGCAACATGCTTGAAAACTGCCCTCCAATTAGGCCTAGCAAAATGAGTCTTCACCCTAGTCCCGGAGACGATATCCATACCGTTTTTAGCATGGTGTAGGGACTGAAGCATGGCGATCAAGGCCGACCTTGCATCCCCTTCTTCGTAAACACTTGTGCAGTAGTTATGGAGCTCAATGACATGGTCATGATCATTCTCGGCCACCTCATTCATGACACTCCTAAACCACTCGAACGAGCCCTGTTCCCGGGTTACCCAATAGAAATACACGCGTTTGACAGCAAAAGGCTTCCTTTTATTACTACTACTACCGTTACCAGCTCCATTGGGGGTATCCATTAAACCATTCTCGATATCTTCTTTCTGTTGCTTGATGTGGTAGAGCACATCCTTGACTATACTGATCAACGGCGTTGCTCCAATACCGAGACCTACCAGCAACAGAACGTCATATTTCTTGTAGTCCTGTGCTGGTGCTCCATAAGGACCATCAATCTTGAGCCTAGGCAACCTATAAAACCGCAACATAACATCAAGCTTAGCTCAGAGAATCAGACTGACACCCTAGTTTTCACATTAAGCAGCAGGGATGCGGTTGATTACCTGGGAATGTAAGAGCCACCGCCAATGTCAGCTCGTAAGAGGCCACTTTGGTCACTACTTGTAGGCGGCTGGCATAGCTTGGAGAAGAGTGATCTCAGCTGAGAAGTCCAGTCACCCAATGTTCGAATGTGCACGCTTACATAGTCATCCCCTGGAGCCGAAGTCAGGGAGAAAGGATGCCTGGACCATTTCAGCAAGTCAGAATTGAATGTTACTAATCAATACTACACTGCAGTAAGAACTTCGCAGTAACGAGAACTAGAGCCGAAAATTTACCATTCAAATGGAGAAACATCAGCACAATTCACAAAAATGTACTGCCCACTAGTGTATTTAAATCCCTGAGGCTTTGTCATGTGTAATGATAGTACATTCCCTGGATAGACCGCAACCTATACAGAATGAAATCTCTCAGTCATAGTTTTAAAACTATCACAAAACAAAGTTCTGGCACAAACTTTCGTCATGAAAGCTAACCTTTTGGATCTGCACTGTCTTGTAGCCAGACCTAAGAGCCCGGAGCAGTCTTTCGGAAGCATAAATTAGAATTGGGACCGCAAGATACATCCATGTCTGCAACATATTTATAGAATACCATCAGAATTTCATAGAACTATATAATTATCACCAAGTTGTAGATTATTAAGCAAAAGATTGAATTCTAAGGGGTTTGGAGTCTTACGGATTTTTTGTACCAATCCTTGCTAAGGTAGAGGAAGTACCCGTGGACTAACAAGAGGACGTAGACAATGACAAACAAATGGTGAGAATACCAGAAAGCATTGAACCCAGTCAGTCTTTTGAGGGCTTTAGGAAGCTTGACTCTGTTCCTTCTAAACCAAGGTTGGGCCAAGGTGAATGCAATGGCCATTAGGACTACCATAATGACACCAGTCCATCCTTCCGTCCCTTTGACAAACCACCAGTAATTGTTTGGCTTTTTGTCTCCATATCCAAAGTACTTCCCTAGTGGTTCATACGCCTCATCTGATGCGTGGAGGAGTCTAGGGAAGTCGCAGGCAAGATGGCATATCACGTGTATAGCTACTCCAACCCCTATACCAAGGGCTATCACCTTGTGAAAGTTGATGTTATCGTCAAAAGGCACCGCCATTCCTAGCTTCGTCCTGATTACAAGAAATATGAGATTAATTAACTTGGAACAATGGAATCATTCTGCAAATATAATTGCATAGAAAGAAGGAACAATTCATTAGCAACAACATATGTGAGTGTTCTGTTTCAAAATCTCATACCTGCTCCTTAGCCAGGTGATGGTGTTCCTACATACAGGGAGAAGAACAATGGCCATATTGAATTTCAGGGTCTCAGCAGCACCCTTGGCAGAGGTGACACAATACCCCATCACTTGGAACACGTAACGGTTCTTGTACTGGAAGAATTTCCATATGAAGAGGCCAATGCATATGCTAAGCCATAGCATAATGATCCATATCCTCTTCCAGTTCTCCTCAACGAAATAGGCAAACTTTTTTGCATTTCGCTTCACCGGGTTGGGCTCCTTGGTTGGAACCAGCTTTTGGCTAAGCATTTGGCTGAGCTTCCTGCTGTCAGTGACTGTGTTGCTTGAGTGATTTGGAGCTTGAAGCAATAGCATTTCCAAGTTATGTAGCTGCAATTTAGTACAATGGGTAAGTTGGACCAGAAAACCAAGCCCATCGACAACGTTTTTGGGCCGGGTTTAACGTCGAAAATCGGGATACGATGAGACAAACCTCAATATAACCAAGGCCATCCGGGTCAAGATCTTCCATGATGAGGGCTGCATATTCTTCAGCATGGTCTTGAATTGTTGACAGCTTATTGGCTGATGCGCTCAGTGTGATAATCTGCAAAATTACATTTTTTTATTGTAACTTCTTAAATAAGCCATTAGCAAAAAAATAAAAGAAAAAGCAAAAAAAAGTGATGACTATGAAGTTTCTCCAATCTTGTACCTCTTTCACTTCCTCTTCTGTGATCCTGCCATCGGCATCCTTGTCAACCCTGGAATTTGAGTCGATTATAAGCACATTGATTCACTTGTCAATATAAGGGGGAAAAAAACTCGAATATGAAGTGACTTTTAAAAAAACATTATTAAGTTTAACAAATCGGAAATTGAGACACTCCTTTGCAGTGTAGATTAGAGCACGAAGTTTTTTAGTGAATTTACCACATGGGTGGAGAAGATGGTCACACATACAAACACATAATGAAATATTTACTTGACTCGTCACTTCTCACTTTTACCTCGTAATTTACTATCATTATCCGGGGAAAAATTACCTCGTATTTATACCATTTTTTATTCGTCTTAGATTAAAAAAAAACACACAGATGACTATTTCGTATGGGGGGCTAAAAGTTAGAGACTCTTCCACAAGGACCACAATAAAGAGGAATTGAACATCAAGCTGGCTATTATGTCACAATTGAGAAATTAACTATTGACCTCCCTAATGTCTTTATTAAATTTTGGATTGGTCTTCTAAAGAAATACTCTTTCCTCATTTTGTCGGTGGCTTTGCACCAAATCAACAAAGTCGTAAGACTGCCAGGATTTGGTAGCTACCCATAGAATAGTCAAAACCACCCAATCTTGAAAACACATTTACACATACTCTTTAAGCATACCTGGGTTTATTCTAGATTTGAAATAGATATGACCACTAGGCGTCTAGGCATTACGATCTAGGGCGTCAAAATTATCCGTCTTAAAATTTGAATGTTATACTCCGTCTAGAGACGCGTGCATTGCGCGATATTGCAGCCAAAAACTCCGTATTCCCGAATAAACTTATTAATTTAATTTTTTTGCCTCAATCAACAAACTTCTCTTGGTCGCCACTACGGTGTCACCGGCTGTCTATGCATGCATCCTACTACTCAATCTTTACCATTTAGCACCTTTTGGCTACATTTTGCTTAGAGGGTGGTGCAGAACTGTTCTTATAAGTACTTTACAGTTTACAGTAATATGGACTGTCACATGCGATTACATCGAAAATTCCTAGGTTAAAACTTAAAAGGTGACAGGAGTACCTTAAAAAAGGAGCAATGCAACAACGTTATTACCACAGATATCATATGGAATCGATTTATTGGGCTTATAGCTTAATTATGCTTTGATAATTATTATTCGCATAATGCTCTTCCACGTTATATATGGTGTAGGTTAGAATTTAGAACACCAAGTGGCGTATAGTAAAGTAAATATTCACATAAAAAAATAATCATACTGTTAGTGTAGTTTGTATCTACATATGCATGATGAAAATGTCATAATTTTTGCGGACAATTTATATGACTATGATGTGTGTTAGCACAACTAGTAAAGTCGTCGTGATGGCATACATTTGTTCTAGTCATTGCGCGCGACCTAAAAATTGTACTTATAAATATCAAAATAATGCGATAAACTGACCAAATAAAACCTTTATGGTCAAAATTTACATTTTAGAACTCTGGATCGAATTTTTTAATTTATTCAAATTGGACTCGTTAGCATTTAGACCAACATATTCTATACTTGTATCATTTTCATGGAAGTAGTTACAGCTATTTTTAGGGAAGATTACAAGGAAGCGGAAAATCTAGGAAGAACACAGACTGTATGTTAGATAGTAGCACCAAATAAAACCAGCTGCATATCACTCTGGTATTTCTTTTTCATCTTATATACTCTAAAAGCTTGGTCATATATACACCTACCCTTTCTTTGGAGGTCAATCTAGCTACCCTTCTAATAAATGTACTAGAAGGCCCACCTCATTTCGGACATAGAAAATAAACATTCAAGAAAAGAAGAATAAGAGTCCAAATGTCTTACATGTCAAAGAAGGTCTGAATGCGAGCATCGAAACTTTGGTCAGAAAGCTGCTCCCAAAAGTCACGGAGTTGAGCCTTTGTAATGGTCCCTGTGATAATGCCTCTCCTACGAGCCAATGTATCAAATAATTCTCCAGCAAATTCTTTCTCGTTCATGCCTGTGCATTCACACAATATATCAGTCAAAACGGCTCGCAACCGTTAACCTACATTTTTACGTTCATATCGTCTAGGAATAAATATTCTATTTATGTAAACGATATTATTATTCCCAGAATGTTCAAGACTAGGGTTAAGGTATGTCATGGTCGAAAATCCTCGTCAAGTTGTTAATTAGGTGAAACAACGTAACCCGTGATCAAAATCGCGTCTCATTATACTCGTCACAGTGAAGAGTTCATCATCTAGAGTGATTCAATTCATGCCATATACCAGATCTTACTTCCAAGTCATATAACCCGTGAAATATTTATCTAAGAGTCTAGAAACAAATTTGGTTACGATAACTACGATGTGACCCATATCTTTATTTAACTACTCAACAACTCTTTTAGATTCTAATCTGTATGATGAAGGAAAATCTTACATCTGGAGTCTATACGTTCGTTTGTAAAATAAACGAGAAAAAAAAAGAGTACCATAGAAGCCTCAATAATTGGTATTCAAATATCATTTCTGTAAATTAATTAAAGACTCTTTTACCAGCTACGAAACCAGCCAGCAGCCACTAGTATTTAGCTTTAATCAATCTTAATTTCGTTAAACACGAAAATTTCAACTACAAAAAGTCGAAAACCAATTGTTTTGAAAACCGACCCGACCCAATTTAACTTAATTCTTAGTAGCATACACATGTGAAATTGAAATGTCCCAACAACTAACTTGTTCAACGTGACAAAGTAAACAAAAGTTTCTATTACTATTACCTCCCTAAAAATTAGGATTATTCCCACAAATTCCGCATTTTTGTCATTATTGTCCCGTGTACCACCTTTATTTCCCTACTCCGTATCCGTAGGTCCATTTACACGAATAAGTGAATGACAACGATATCGCATTATCAGGTGATAGTGATACAAAACTCAAACTCAAATTCACTAGTAGTACTCCGTATATCTCTATTTGACCATATAGAAAGAAAACTTCTTATTCACGCGATAATCGATGATCATCATATTGGTCAAAATTTTATAATTTAGACCAAAACTATCACCATGACGACGTACATGACAATTTATACACCTTAATAATTAATTATTTCAATAATATGTTCAAAAGTCCATCGTATCATAATACTAAATAATATCATCTTTAAAAAATTCGTGCCGAAAAATGACGTGGAAAAATATATTCCAATCATTAAAAAAAGAATAGAGTGGCACACTTACCAATACACTGGCCAAAGCGGGATCTGAGTAACAAGCCATCAACGGCCAGTTTTTCCCACCGTTTCTCAACTTCATCCCAACCTTCATTCCCCACGCTCTTATTAATAAACTGAAGCCCACGCATCGCACGCGCCGCCGTAGTCTTCGCTCTATCAAGCCTCTTAAAGCCGCCGCCGCGGTGGTTGGACGAGCCGACTCGCTTCAGCTCCCGCGAAACCTGCTTCAGCTTAGCCGACAGCTGGCTTGTCAGCTTCTGCGGCCGCTGCTTCTCCAGCTGGCTGGTCAACAGCGCCGCCTCTTGCTCGTCCACCGCGCCTTTTATATCTTGTACCGAAACGGCGTCGTCGCGGACGTCTAGCGTGATCTCCACGTATTCGTTCATCTCGTCTTTAAACCTCGCTGACGTGTTACTCTTGCCGCTCTTCTTGTTTGACACGAGCGGGCCACTGAACGTCACGCGCGATTGCGAGTGTACGCTCCCGCCTGTGTCGGACCCGGTCTCGTAGTTATTGTTATTGGTGTTGGTGTCCTGGATTTCCATTGCGGCCGCCTTCCTCATCACGGAATTCTCTTATAACATAATAATCTGAGATAAGTTCAAATTATCATTATTATTATTAGTAGTAATTAAAATGATAATAAAGTTAGAAATGTGAGAATAAATGGGGGTAGTGTTGCTTAAGAATAATTAAGGTGGAGGAGAAAAGGTAGAAAGGAAGAAAGGCGAGTAAGTGTGATCATGTGTAGATAATTATGATAAAGCCATGGAATTAGTAGTAATTAGTGAGTACAAAATTATTTTTGAATACTTATGTTTGTACTAGTAATAATGGGGTGGAAAGAATGGTATAAAGACAAAAAAAAAAAAAGAGAAAACTTAGTTACAAGGAAAAGTGCTACTATTATTATTAACTCATTTCATTAAATAAAATAAAATTAAAACTTACCAAGAAAAAAGGGATTTTATGGGTATTGATGATGACTGATGAAGAATGAGATAGTTTTTGGGGGTTAATTGAGCTTGTTGGTGAAGTTTCTTTTTTTTTGAGGGAGAGAGAAGATAAGAAGAGGAATGGGAAGTAGTGGATGTTTGTGTGTGTGTTTCAAGGTGGAGATAGGTGGTATTGGGTATAGTGGAGTATGAGTTTAAGGATGGAAATGTTAGGGGTGGGGGGTTTATATGAAGATAATAGGGGGGTGGGTTGTTGGTATTGTGCAAGTTGAAGAGAGAGAAAGTGGGAGGAAAATACTTGAAGAGTGAAGACTATGTGAGGAACAAAAGAAGATCAGAGAGAGTAGGAACTAGGAAGGATAATTAGTCAAAAGAAAAAAAATATATATATATATGAAAATGAAATAAAAGAGGGGGGATCGACAATCCAAGGGGCGTTAATGGGGGGCGCATTTGGAAATTGAATTATGTCCAAAATACACTAGTTTGGGTGCTAACTCATGATTAGTAAAGATAATATTTTTTTGGGTGCTCAACCACTACTCGGTTTAGTCCAAACTCGATTCGAGTAAAACGATAACAAATAATGGATTGAGATTCGGTCTTCAGGCTCCCGAAATTGCTGCATGCCTGCCTCTAACTGCAATTTACGAGTAAATTTCAGATCAACTCGACCAAATGATATGGATTAAGTTAGGGAAGATGATTAGGCGGCATGATAGTAGAATGGATTAGTTAGGGAGGGGAAAAGCGGTTTTGATGTGTGTAATGTGTTGGTCCAAATAATACATTTTCAAACTTTTTTGTGAGAAGTCAATAAGTTAATAGTTTAGGCGATTTGTTTGATTGTGAATTTTGGTTGTCAACACGCGGATAAGGGAGGATTAGTAGTGAGTTGGTCCAATTATTTACTCGCAATAAAGGGTACTAATCAACTCAGGTTGGAAACCACTTCGAGAGTTTCTTTACGGGGGGTAATCATCAATCTCCTTACCCCGTATAAGTGTATAACGGATAACAATAAAAGTTGTTCAAATAAAAAAAAATAACTATTTGATCCGATTTAATTTGATTTGAGTAAGTGGTAGGTATTCAAAACACATGGTTTGTTTAAGTAGCATAGAAGTATATATAGAACATAGTGTTACTAACTCTTTAGCTTGGAGTTCAAACCAAATGTAACGTCACTTGTTGACCTACAATTCAAACCAAATAATTATAAAAGTGTATTGGTTAGATTTTATTTTGCGATATGAGTTTTATAAGTATATACTTATTATCAACGAATTAAAAAATCATAAGAGTACGCGGTACGCCTTCGAACAATGTTGCTTCCAAAAATGAGCTGAGGTTTGTCAATGTACTAAATTGTCACCTACAGATTATCCTAATTCAAGTAAAAATAACCTTAGAGGATCCTAATTCTTTGAATAGTTACTTTTATTTGTTAAATTTTGAAATGTGCAATAAGGTGTATTATAATGCTACTTGATTGACAATGGTAACGGTGGTATTATTGTTTAAAACAGAGGAACATATATGGTAGTATGAACATTATTAGAAGGTATACGTACATACTCGGTTTGGAATTTTTCCCTAACAACTTCATTGCAATACTCTATCCATTTCATTCATTTGTTTACGTCGAGCCAGGTTTTGTAGGGGGAATCCAAGCCCAACGTAAAAAAATGAATGAAATGAAGGGAGTATTATTTACATAGTTGTGGTGCAATATACCCTTATTTTCAGTGCCATTTCCACATTTGACAAACATATCTTCAAACTCGACTCTATTGAAACAAGCTAAGAAGACATATATATATATATAT
>JBBYHQ010000006.1:13427350-13444251 GCA_038382645.1 Spergularia azorica | reverse complement strand
TGGTAGAATGCACTGCAGAATAGAATATGTACTAATTTTTTCAACAAGTGAACGATTCATTTGGTTTAAAAGTAGCTTCGAACATGACTACTCAAAAACAGTTTTTGAAAGGGGAAAATCATTTTGGATAGGAGGGAGTATGTTATAGTAAATAGTAATGTGAACATATGTATATGATGAATGCATGCTCTACAACTTGTAACTCACTATGCATATTACCAATAGACGATGTATGTAAAGTTTAAAAGTTGGGTTTGGTGTGAATAAGTGTCCCAAATTGACGACGATACATACAATATTCTTTTGTATGACTTTGTTTCAGAAGAACGATGAGTTAATATTGTCTGGTTGTGGCATTAGGGCTTTTCGTTTTTTAAGGTAAGCATATAAAGGAAGAGTAAAGTCAGATAAGCCTTCTAACCAAGGTATTAGGGTTGCATGAGAATCAAAGGGTGATAATAACTCGGTTTCGAGTGGAAAATACACAATTTACTAGCTATGGCATTACGTCCTAATATTCAATTCGTAATCGGTGAAAATCACATGAGTATACATTTAAAACCTCGTAATTTATGTAAATCTAGCATTTTAAAAAATGAAAAAACAAAAACTTTATCCAAGTAATCCAACCGATCGATTGCAACTTCGTAATCAACTCTTAGCACACTATAGTAGTTTATAGCGATGAATCAACGGCTTACTATTTTAGGATTCAGGTGAGAATTATTGATTTGATTGAAGGGTAGATAAGGACTAAACGAAGATAAGGAATTGAATCAAGACACCGTTAAATTACTTGCATGATTTGTGCATAAGGACATGAACGAGATCGTATAAAACAAGAATAGCGTGCGACATACGTAAAGCAATATAGTCAAATAAATTGACAACGTAGTTACAACTAAACGAAGCATGGGCACATGAGAAACATAGTGGAGTGTTTGATTTCTAGTTTATAACTAATTAAGTCACAATCACATACTAATGTTGCCACTTACTATCAACATTACCAATATGAAATGAAATTAATTAAACTTTTTGGAGTCACATGTACTAACATACGGAGTATTATACTACTAATGTAGCCAATATGAAATGGTAGAAGCCGAATGCTACAGGATAATCCGATAATATGATTTATCATTGTTTTAGCAAACATTTTTCACACTACGAGTCTACGTACGACTAATAATTGGCAATTATTAAAATTATTTAATCCTAATTATTGATTTGAAATTAAAACGAACTTAAACATCCTACCTTAATGCATTAGTTAATGAATAAAATATCAAAATACTAACAATAATAATAAAAAAATGAGTTTAGTTTGTATACCCTTATGGTCTTATGTGAAATTAAAACAAATTAAATTTAAATCACAGTGCAGCGAATTAATGAATAAAATATCAAAATACTCGTAATAATTAAACCGGTGCTCCATACTAGGAAATTATCATAGATTTCGTCCATGTAACGAAAGTTACACGCTTAAACCTTATGATTTTCGTTATACAAAACCGTTGGTGCCTTACATTTCATCAAATCAGCAATAATAATACCACTGTAGTAGTCAGGCATAATTAAAGGACTTGGATATATAATTCAAAAATACTAGAAGTCTATATGTATGTAGACAATTAAAAAAATGTATATGGTTAGTTTGTAATAAAAATAATTAAAGGTGCAGTAAATTTTGTTGTATAATTTTGTAAATGTTGGATTAATAAGGAAAGAGAGACAATCAAGGGTCATTGATTTGGGAATTAAATCAATTTAAATTTCTTTCTAATGATAGATTCGTAACAATATTGATTTTACTGTCAGTTTCATATATTTATTTACCGCAAACATTTTAAATTTACTTCACAAGCATATTATTTACTACTTACAATATTTAATTTACCATACTTGATTATGTTGTAGACAAATTTTTTATTGTCTACATTTAAACTTCTAAGTCATACTCGTGCTGCTATACAATGTCTTCATGTATAGAACGAACTGGGGCTATACAATGTCATACTCGTGCTGCTATACAATGCCATACTCGTGCTGCTATACTATGTCTTCATGAACGAGTCTATAGACGTCATGTTTGACGCTCAAATTTGTCAATCCACGTCACATTCATCCCGAATCTTAAAATCTTGTCCCCAATTTTATTCGAACACTTTTGATCAATTATTTCTTTTTTTTTTGTTTTTGGTTTTGGTGGAGGGAACACTTTGTTAATTATCTTTACTTCTCCTTTTTGCCATTTAAATTTAGACCACGTGGAGATTATATTGAGAAGGGACCCCGTAAATATGACTCGACCTTATTAGTAGTTAAGTAGGGCATGACAGCATGAGGTTCAATAGCCATTTTTTCCTATAGGTAATTTATTGTTTCGGAGGCTCAACTTTTGAAATTAGGGGGTTAGTTATTAAAGATAGTATGAATAGCTTAAAAGACAACCCAACCTCATATTTGGGACCGGCATGGACCGGATAAGAGGCCCGTCTACAGGAGGCATATCACCCACATAAATCAGCCATAAGCCCGTAACTTATAATAAAACTGAAGAAACAAGGACTTGAACTCTCCACCTCTTGGTTGTAGAGGTGATGATAACTATACTACATTGATACGTCCTAGATAGGCTATCACCACGCACTTCCTAGTTAGTTCAATGGCCTTTTAACCCTTACATATATAGTTGCATTTGCATATAAAAGGGCATAGCACTTGAAACTTGAAAGTAATTTATAGTATTACGCGTTTGAACAATTCATGTAATACTTCAATATTTTGGGAGTTTGCGCATGAGTTATATCCTAACCCTTTATCTTCTGCACAAGATACCCCTAAACTTTAGGGTTTGCATATGATACCTTAAAAATGAATGTTTGTGATGTTTTTCCGTTAAGTGGTGATGAGGTGCCCTTCATTGGTTGAGTTAATTACTAATCCCTCTGTCTTCCTTTAAACACTCCACAATCTTGAACCTCTCATGAAAATGAGTAGTACTATATATAGTAAGAGCAGGGGCGGAGACAAGGGTGGGCTTACCCCGGCTACGACCCGCCTGTATTTTTACTATAAAACTAGTTATAAATGGTAAATCGTAGTATTTGGTCCACCCCAACTCCGATAAATAAGTTTTGATCCAGTGTAGTTTTCAATCCTGACTCCGCCACTGTGTAAGAGTGTAGGAAAACTCCGACGTAGACATATAGTGCCTATAGCGTTTGCCTTATTTAATCTATACGATTCCAGTCATTCTTCTTTTTAAAAGAATTGGCGGTCTGGCGGATTGCCTGATAACTTCAGGGAAACGCAAGTTCCTACGCGCGAAAACTCGACGGCGACAGTTTTGGACCTCCAACATACTATATTCTCTTGTAACTATATTTCGAGTTTTACCATGAGTAAAATATGCTGACTCGCTGCATTAACAACACGTACGATCATCTCCTAGAAAAAAAACGTACGAGTATAGTGTAGACATAAATTCAGCTTCTTCCACTTAAATTAGCTAAATCTGAATGATTGATTGACTAAATATTTTTGTCATTGAATACGGAGTACATGACTCACTAGCTCCTTTTATGTTTTTTTTTTTTTTTTTTCATTGTCTCTTGCTCTCTCATTGGGAGTTTCAAAACGGGTCTCAAAGAGGAGAGAAAAAGTTATTTTTTTTTATTTTTTATTTTTTTTTTCTACTGGAAAGCAATTTGAGTCTCATCTCTAGAGACAGTCTCTGTTTTTAAATACTGTCTCATTGTCAATGAAACTCTACTTTTACCAAAAATATCTTTATAAACAATTTAATATTAATTGAGTTTTATTTTATAATAATTTAAACAAACTCATCGCTAAGTTTTACGAATGAAGTGCAGGATTTCAAGATGAGTCTCAAAACTTAAGATTACACATTTTTGAAAATAATCTGTATTTGAGACTCAAGTTGAGTCTCACCAATAAAGCCGCTCTTATGACTTTTTTAATCATACAGTTTAATAAACAGAGTATTTAAATCAGACCAAATCAAACACTTTCAGATTAGATACTCCGTTCGACCTAAAGAGATTTTCCTATTTCTTTTTGAAATTTTAAGGCGTCATGTCGTGAGCTTTTTTTAAACCAAATGACCCGTTCAACTGCTGCAAAAATTAGTAAATATTTCATACTGCACGGAGCTTCCAACTCTACTTGATTTTAAGAAAAGGTTTTTCATTTGGTCTACAAGTAGTCCCTAACATGGGAACTCAAAAATGTTAAAAAAAATAGGAAAATCTCTTTGAATCGGAGTAGTTAGATCAAATCAGAATTACTCAAATAAATATCAAAGAATAGTCCATTTCTTGATATTAATTCGTCAAAATTCAATTAAATTCTCAACAATTCAAATCATATTATGAGAAAATCGGACAAATTCCGAGTAATACGAATCAAATAAAATATGGTTAGGTTAGATCAGATTGATGCAGTTCTATAAAACAATAGAGCCTTACTCTAATTGTTTTATTTGACGTCACACTAGTAACTTCAAAGTGTCTCTTAACTAACACGTTCCTCTTTAACCGTGTTATATAATTAACTTGGGAAGTGTCTCTTATCTAAGGATTATATCCCTCGCCTAAATTCATACCGAGTATATACGCATTACTAACGATCAAATAATTAAGAACTACATCCATTTTGAAGCTGTAAATGTTTAGACACAGATATGTAGATCATTTCACGGTAATTAAACTCATATCGACTTCAAACAGTTAGTGTTTATACTTTATATATTAACTTTAAACGTTTGGAATCTTCAAAAAATAAAAAATTTGATCAATCAAACACTACTGATCACAGTGTTGCCAGCCAACAGTAATTTTGTTTTTTTTTTTTTTTTTTTTTTTTTTTTTTTTGCGGTTCAAATGCCCACCAAAAGTGGAAGCGCTAGGACAGAGTAGATAATAACCCTGTGCACTACTTCTAGAAACATTTCCTTTTCGTTGCAGAGTCACAATTCACAAAGAAAGGCAATTGTTGGCTCAATAATTTGAAGGATATGGTGCATTTGGCAAAAGGGTTTTGGCCATTCGAATGAGTGCGTATCCTCTATTGTTCCATTTGGTGCATTAACATTTCTTGATTTCAAAAAAAAAAAAAAAAAAAACATTACTTTTTCTTACATCAAATATTTGGGTTTAAAGTGGTTAAAAACGTATATATCTTGATACTGAAAGTAACTTTGAAGGACAAAGTCCATCATTTGAACTTTTCAGGTCAGATATACATATATTCCTATCTATATGTTTGAATGATGTCGATAAGGCGTAGGATAGGTGAATTATTTGTTATTAGGATAGGTGAATTATTTTATTGTAGATATTCAATTCATCCCCCGAAATTAGCCTGACATGCTGATTTTTCATTATCCGGCTCGAACAAGAATAAAAAGTACGGAACAAATCCAGAATAATTGAGAAAATAAATAATGGATCTATATTCTATGTCAAATCTTTTTGGAGCAAATGGAGTCTTAAACAAGGGGATTAAAACCAAAGGCTATGTAGTGCCCGTAAAAAGAAGGAAGGGGGACTTATTCATTAGGTTTCCTTTGGAACGTACGCGTCTTAGGAAATACTACTAGTCGTCTACACCCAATGCATTGCATTCGTAGACTCAAAGGAGGAGTGTTCATTGAATCAGTTGACAAATTCTCCCCGTCTCACTTTCATGCAAAAGCTAGTCTCCCTTTTACACCCACGTTCGTAAGTTCGTTCTTACGATTATTGAGAGAGATATGATATGTCATGTACTCCATTCACTTCATTCATTTGTTTACGTTGGACTTGGATTCCCTCACAAAACCCGGCCCAACGTAAATAAATGAATGAAATGGAGGGAATTTGTGTAACACTGTGCAATATTTAGACTGGGGAAATCCGTAATTTATGGTGTGTATTGTGCTCCAACGATGATAAGGATCGTGTATTCGAATGATTCCACAATGGAATATCCAGAATATCGATAAAAATTAACATAGAACACGAACAATAATACTCTTTATGGTGCTTAAACCATAGTATAAGCACATATATATGTGTGACCGCTGTCGCAGAGTGTTGCATATAATTATCCTCTAATTCTATCAATAAGGATCCGATGTCCCATTTCGTGTCCTATTCTCGTACCCCTCCAATCATAAGCTTGCAATTTCTCAATTAAACCTAAATAAATACGTTTTACTTTTTAAATTCATGATTTTCTAAAATCTCATTGGAGAGGTACAAGGAGTGGGACACGAAATAGGACAGATGATTCTTATTGCTAATTCTATAGCTAGACACAACACTCAGGGGCGGAGACAAGGGGGGGCCTACCCCGGCTACGGCCCGCCCCAGGTTTCCGAAATATCGAAATTTTGTGTGTGTAAATTTACTATAAAATTAGTGAAAATAAGGTAGATCAAAGTATTCTGCCCACCCCAACTCAAATAAATAAGTTTCCACCCATTCCAAGTTTAATCCTGCCTCCGCCACTGACAACACTCAACACTCAACACTCTTTTGTTCTTAATTCACCATTTTTTTTTTTTGTGTGTGTGTTTGAGGAGTCTCTTTTGCTAACCTAAGCAATTCAAGTAGGGAAGTTAGTGAGAAATATACATCATACACAGATGATAATCACGTGGGAGTGAGATCAAGGAGTATGTCAGGTTTCTCTATCGTGTCATACTTCTTATGTAACTTAGCAACTTTTTGGTACTCTTTGTAGTAACAAGTTTTGTTGATTTTGACTTCTAAAGATCATGTGAATATGAAGCATGGATTTGAAACTAACTCTCATGGAATATACTCAAACCCTTCAATCCTACTCCACACTAAACATTCCGACTTGCTAGGAGATACGAGTAGTGTCTTGCAATACACAAAAAAAAAAAGAATTAGATACACAGTTCTCTGCGCAAACATACAAGGAAAAGAATAATATCGATATTGATCACAAAAGCTCTTAGACGCTGTTATAAGGATAATATTATTGTTATTGATTGAGATCACGTATCAACACAGAATGCAATTGCTTGTACCACGATAATAAACGTGACTCCTCGTATGCTTGATGCGTGATATGACCCCAAAAGAAAAAAAAAACAAAAACAAAAATGTGCGTGTGTAATTTCATCATCGAAGAAAAACAAAATTATGTTGGTGATAAGAAGTCAGAAGAGGTCAAAGTCAATTTGTGGGCTACGCTCTACAAATTCGATTTGGAAACGAAATATATTGGGCTGATTTTTCTCAAAAGAGTATGCAGGCTTTTCAAGGTCAGCTCAGCCCTTTTTGGTTTCCGACCATGAAGATTTGCTATTTGACCTTCTCCCAACTCCACAAGCTAGCAATATGATTGACAAAAACTTTTCCATTTTCATCTTACACAACTTGAAAAGCGCGGAAAATTTGAATGAAATGGGGGGAGTGATATAAATAGTGTGTCACAATTTGTTAAAAAAGGGTATCATAATTTGTTATTTTTGTTTTATATCGGGGATCAATTTTGAAAGAGCGGATAAGAATAAAGAACAGAGCATAGTATACCCCAACAATATCTTTAGGACAATGTGAAGTCGAATTCAATCATGATTTCACTTTCGAGAAATCGAGTTTGTGAATCCAATAGGAATATCATGTTTGGTAGCTCTCACGATTGAATTATTAGTTGATCACCCTTCCCAATCGTATTTGTCCTCTTTCGCAACCACCATCACCACCAACCCCTCCCCGTCCCCCGTGCCACCACAATTCAATTGAGCCTCCTCCCTCCACTAAACACTAGCTACTTGAACCCTAGCCATCAAAATTGCGGTCTAGGGTTTCGAGGTAACACACATCATTAAGGTGGATGATGGAGTTAACTTTTCAACTCCGAGATCTTAATCCGATTGAAAACTCACCCTAAAACCTTATAAAGTCACATGACCTTTCCAGCCGACTAAAACTTTCGGGATTATACCTCCGAACACGGAAAAAAAAAAGAATAAAAAAAAGTAGGTGATCTAGTATACAGGATGACATGAATAAACAAAATGTTGGTGGTGCAAAATCCAAGTGACGGCTAAGTCAAGCCAATTTACACAACAATGTTATATGAATTTCTGCTTCAGAAGTAATAAGGTCTCATTTGTTAGGTAAGAGAGGAGAGTAAAAGAGAGAGGTTGGGCACATGGGGCAACTGGTCAATACAAGAAAACTGGTACCAGAAATTGCCTGTCTGAGATTAGCAGCAACATCTATTCACAGTTAACTTCCTGCAATTTTGTGACCTACAGTACAAATCTGCTTCATTTTTTTTAACTCAACCCACATTAATACTCTCAATTTATGGGTAATTTTCTTGGCCCAAGCTACCATTCAATGAATGATGCTACTGCTGTTGACACCTGAACTCACACTCACCTAGAGGGCTACAAAGGTACAGTCTTCATGTTCAAGATTGTCATTACACTAATCGGAACGACAAACACCAAGTAAACATCCTTATTATGAGTAGGGTTTAGGAATTTTCGACAAAGGCAGTCCCGTCTCAGACTGATTTAGATCACTACAGCACGACGAAGGCATGTGAGACAGAAACACGACACTTGCCTGACCTTAGCCTTACATAAAACTTCACTTAGGCCAAAACCATGCATTTTTTTCCAAGAAAAGATCAAGTACAAGACAAAGGCAGTCCCGTCTCAGACTAAATCAGACCGCTACAGATTAAGGATTTAGGAAGGTCAAAAACTTCCACACACACAACACACTTCCTTTGTTACTCGTACAGATTCACTACAGCGTATAGCGTATGAAACACAACACTTGCCTACATTACACGTAAATGTTTCATTAGGCCAAAACTAAAGGAACTTTTCACAAATTAGCCAAGCTAGGGCAATATAGCGCAAATCCGAGAAATTTCTAAACATTATTAGTGATCTAATCCACAGTGACATTAGGGTTGCATTAATACATAATCAGACATTAAAATAGCAATATGAGAGTGACAAAATGGAGTCTGTTTTTCTCCTCCATCTCTCTCTTCTGTGATCATAGACTGACTATGAATAAGAGAGTAGGTCAGCATCCTCTACAAGGTAGGCAAAAACTCAACCAATAATGGGCCCACTGAAAAAAAACTTTACATAAATTTTGATGATATTATGATTTAACTACTCATGCTGTAAAAAGGGTTATATCCCAACTGTGGAGATGATGACACCATATAAAACACTAAACTCTGAGAAAGACCGACACTTAGTTCAGTAATACAGACAATGCAGATTGGTTTGTGCAGCTAAATATGTATAAATACGAACATAAAACCCGAAATGATAGCTTAAATCGCAAGTGTGTCATAACAATCAAAAGCAATCAAGAAGAAAAAGATAGAGAAGAAGAATTAACAAAACTGATAAGAATGCTTAGATAGTGTAATATAAGGTGAATTAATGAGGAAAAGAGAGAGAGAAAGCAGGAAGAGAACAATTAGAGAAGGACAATAAAGAAGAGGCCCATTACACCTTCAACTGCCAGGTTCAGGGGTTCCTTGGAGTAGCATTAAAGACTTTCTCTCTCCAGTTCTTTCTACTAGATTTTCTTCACCTTACTGTCACCTACAGTATCAGCAAATGGAAAACTGAGTTAAAATGAGCCAATCTTCTTAGGCAGGGAAAAAAACTCTGGGTTTTTCATTAAATCTCTACTGGTTTTTCAGACAAAATGGGAAACACAAATAAGAAGGTTTTTCTCAATGTGGTTATATTGATGCTGGTTTTCATCATTATCATCACAGTTCAGAATGTGAGCATTCTAAAAGTTTATGCTTCATGGGAAGAGAAAAGGGAAGCCATGATCACAGCAGTTTCTGGAGAGGATGGGAACGAAAAGTCAGCAACTTTAGTGTTCGAGAAGTTCAGGGTTTTGCTTGGACTAAGAACCCTTCACAAGAAAACAGGACCATATAGTGGAGGTTGGGAATATGGGTCTCCTGCACCAGCTCCTTCACCGACAGAAACCCGAGCTCCAGCGCCAGTTCCGGTTCCAGGTTCAACACAGGCTGTTCATTTGCACAAGCACCATCGACCACCCCGCCCTCGGCCGATGCTACCAATTCACAAGCATCATGTTCAGCACAAGGATAATAGCAACAGGAAAATCATCATTATGGCAGTCCTTTCATCTACTGTAGTGCTATTGATCATTTTAGCCCTGGGGGTGTTCTTCATTAGCAGGAGGCTAAATCGACGTAAGAAGGTCGATGTGGGAACAGCTTCTGTGTGTAGTGACGAAGGTGGTACAGGAAAAAGATCAAAGAGTGTGACAGCACAAACTTTGGCAAGCAAGGTAAGCCATGGCACTAGTAGTATTGATATGTTTGAACTGAACACATTAACTAGAGCTTTAGAACCAGAAGTGTGTCTCAGGGGAGCTTGTAACAGTTTAGACAAACCATCAGTTGGAGGTATTACTACTGCATCAGACATCAGAAACAATTCAGGACATGAAGGCCTGACAGAGGACATCATTTCTGTTCATGAGTATGCTCAATCAAGCAAATACGACTCTGATAATCAAAGCTTGTCAACTGATGGTAAGGTTGTTGCCGTTGATCCTCATTCATCAGAAGACGAATCCTTCCATTCATTTCGTGATTCGCATACGTCTAGTAATCATCGGCTATCAAATGTTTCACTTGGTAGTTTCAGTGATCCTGCAGACATATTTTCTCCAAACCAGTCAAACAGATCACCTAGTTCACTACACAGTGTGCCTTCAACTCCACCTCATTTCAACCATACAGAGCAAACTGGTAGCTTTAAAGACGCTCCAAATTTTCTCCATGACAACACACAAACACCATCATCACCACTTCCACCACCACCTCCTCCTCCTCCTCCTCCTCCACCGCCGTCTTATCGTGGCGGTCCTTCAAAAAGTTCTTCGTTTTTTCCTCAGCTGTCACCCAAGGCTCCTCAAACTTTACAGAACCTCCACGATTCATCTCCTCAAAATTCTGATCCACCCTCAGGATCAAAGGAGGCAGCAGGAAACGGGGTAAGTTCTTCATCATTAACCCCAAATGTCCAAGATGGTCAATCAGCCATTCCACCTCCACCGTATCCACCACCGGCACCATACCTTAACAAAAACCGGAACTCTATTAAAGGCCCACCACCTCCACCAGGTCAACCATCTACATTTACACCAATGGGGAAAGATGGTAATCCACTGCCAAAACTGAAACCACTGCACTGGGATAAAGTAAGGGCTACACCAGATCGATCCATGGTGTGGGATCAGCTACGTTGTAGCTCTTTTGAGTGAGTGCCAAGCTTTCGTCTATTTTTCAAAGAAATTCTCATTTTACTTTACCTTTGGTCCATATCTGATACGGATTATCATTCAGGTTGGATGAGGAGACAATAGAATCATTATTTGGCTACAGCTTGAAGACTGCATTTACAAATGAAGAAGGAAAGAGCAAAAGCCCTTCTCCTAACAAGCATGTCCTTGAGCCTAAGAGACTTCAGAACATAACCATACTCTCTAAAGCTCTCAATGTGACAGCGGAGAGGGTTTGCGAGGCTCTAGTACAAGGTACATCTAATCTCAACAGTTGTGATGCATGATTATGGTTCATGTTCACACATACAGTTCCAATTAATCTCTCTGATAAAGGGGAAAAAACTAGCTTAGTCAACGAATAGGTTAGGATAGCCACTGGTGATACGTCTAGAAAGATTGAGTAAAATAAGCATTGCTCTTTGGCAGATGTATAGCTACCAGATATTGACAGAGTCAAGTGTTTCTTAAAGCAGGGGATGGTTTATGCACGCAACAACTTGAGGCCCTGATAAAGATGGAACCAACAAAAGAAGAAGAGACAAAGCTGTCCAATTATAAGGGAGAGATCGATGAACTCGGCTCGGCAGAAAAGCTTGTCAAAGAATTGGTGAAAATACCATATGCCTTTGAAAGGGTTGAAGCAATGCTATATAAAGCCACTTTTGATGATGAGGTAGTACACTTGAGGAATTCATTCGCAATGCTAGAGGTAAGGTTTACATACAAATCCCATTGCTGTAAAAATGAACCAGCAATTGGTTAATGCCATTCAGCATTTTTTATTTATTTATTTCTTTGACAGGAAGCCTGCCAGGAATTGAGATCAAGCAGGCTTTTCTTAAAATTACTAGAAGCTGTACTAAAAACAGGAAACAGAATGAATGTTGGAACGATCAGAGGGGGTGCAAAAGCATTCAAACTTGATGCACTTCTAAATCTTGCTGACGTGAAAGGTACAGATGGGAAAACGACTTTGCTCCACTTTGTCGTTCAAGAAATAGTACGATCAGAGGGAATCCGCATGTCAGACAGTATCATGGGTCAGATAGATCGAAGCAGCAAGAGTGGAACAATGGAGGAAAAAGAAGACGACTACAGAAGAATGGGTCTAGACCTGGTGTCAGGTCTAAGCACCGAACTTCACAATGTGAAAAGAACAGCAGCAATAGACTTGGATGTTTTAGCAACATCTGTAACAAATTTATCAGACGGAATGTTCAAGTTGCAGCGGTTGGTAAACAAAGATTTACAAGCAGCAAATGAGAATTTTGTCCACGTCATGAAGACCTTCTTGAGTCATGCTGAGTGCAACTTGAAGGAGTTGCAAACTGCAGAAAATTTGGTTCTCCTCAGTGTAAGACAGATCACAGAATACTATCATGGCGATGTGAGCAAAGAGGAAGTCAACCCCCTTCGTATCTTCGTAGTTGTAAGGGACTTCCTTGGGATGCTAGACCAAGTATGCAGAGAGCTGAAAGCCCTTAAAACCCCTAGAAGTCCAAACCCTCTGGCTCCATTCCGGTAAATGGATTATTAATATGTGCTTTGTTTATTGATAGACTTTGCAATTGCATTTGTCTTTTTGATAGGGGTGTGGAGTATGTAGACATGTATGAAATTCTAATTTCAGCTGATTGTGTAATGCCATCAATAACTAACACTCTCTTGAGTACACTCAGCAGCTGGCTTAATTACAACGTTTGGAACTGTGTACAACACACTATTGACGCCAATTGCTTCGTTTTCCTTCTTATTTGTTTTTAGACAAGGAAGTCAGTCCAACAGGTTTGCGACCCTAAGTATACAGAACAAAACTCGACTATTTCAGTGTCTTTCTGCTCTTTGCCGATTATCAGGCATCTGTGACACCTAGCCTATTTCCATCTCCTTGTATAAACCCATTAAAATTCTATTTCCAACTCAAATTGTATTTCCAACTCCTCGTACAAACCAAAAAAATTTAAACAAAAGCTCTCATATCTATTAGGGGGTCATCTGCAAACAAAGAGAAAAGCCAAGAAAAACTGGTTTTCCGTAACACACAAGATTCAGTCTCACTTGTTGACTAATCTACAATTAAACTACCTAAAATATCAAACTCATCAACAATTCACCACAATGAATTACAAATTACCTTACAGCTCCAATGTTTCATCAAGTAAGCAATTCGTGAAACATAAATGACGAATCTTGCAAAACCACATACCATGACTAATTCACTAAGGTGTCGTTTGGATACACTCGGGAACTCGAAATTCCCATGAACTTGCAAATCCTAGGAATTAAGAAAGTATGAGAATTGGAGAAATTTGTTTGGATGAACAAGGGAATTCAATTCCCATGAGAATTTCTACTTACCTAGCCCCCCAATGTAATTTAATTCCTACACTTTGGAGGAATTGGAAATGCCTAGGAATTTCCAATTCTTACACTTTATGGTAACCAAACAACTCATGATAATTCTATTCCTAGGAAAATAAAATTCCTATAGATTTTGAGGGTATCCAAACGACACCTAAGGTTGATACAAAGAATTGAAGAGTGAAAAATAAGATAAAAGCGCACCTCCCAGCACTTGAAAGCCTTATATCCAAGTCGCTCGTCCTTAAGCATCCCAAAATCCAAGCAGCTACACATGTTATTACGAACGAAAAGCCATCTAATCTGGAATGCTTCCTACATAAATACATGCTGAAGTAAATTAAAATAACCAATACTATGACTAAGAACCTTTCCAAGACGGTCCAACACGAGTTGAAATTTGAAATTTGCATACTAAAAGGCTACTTATTGCATAACCTACACTAGTTTGAGTTAAAATCCTTCATAATATTCAGATATCAACCCCAATACCTCATCATACCGTGGCGCAAACGAAAACCAACACAATTAGAACATGATTCATCAAGAACCAATCTTTTACCAAAATTCAAATGCACATACCAACAACAACCATGCCTTACTCCCAAAATGATTTGGGGTCGGCTAACATAAATCGTCATATGTAACTGTCTCGCGTAAGTAATAACAAATGCACGTACCAACAACAACCAAGCCTTATTCCCAAAATGATTTGAGGTCGGCTAATATGAATCGTCATAGGTAATCTTCTCGCGTAAGTAATAACAAATGCACATACCAAAAAGACAAAAACTGAGGGCAACAATTCATGATTTCATTGATTAAAAACTTCAAACAACAACAACAATAACATCCATGCCTTATTCCCAAAATGATTCGGGGTAGGCTAACATGAATCGTAGTCTAAGAATCGTCTTATGCGCGCCATAAAATTTCAAAAACGTTGTGAACCAAATGCCCATCAAAATTCAAACTGTTTCTCTTATATGTACACTACAAACAAAGGCAAAATATGAACTCATAGCTCAGAAAACTCCAAAACCCAGAAAAAAAACCCACCTCAAAAAACCTTACAGAAGTTAGAAACTTGTAGCACAAGATGTGGAGAATTCAGTTAGAAGAGCAGCAAGAAAATTAATAGGTATATCGATGTTTTAAGGTACTTATTTGTTGATTCACCCAAGTGAGGGCGATGGTCAAGTACTCGTTTTTTCTTTTAAACGAAGGGTATAGCATATGATACGAACAATGTGCTGACCAAACTAGTGGTATGTTCTTAATGAATCGTTCTGCCGTCTCGAATTAGGATTGCTCGTCTTTGAACTCAACTAGGTTTATTTATCTATGAGGGTTGCATCTTCGAGTTGTTCAATTCCGTTTCTAAAACACAAAAGTTGTTTGGATAGGACTAAGATTTTTTTTTTTTTCGGTCCCTCTTTGTCACTGCGCCAACTCATATCATAATCGTTTTGGGACAAAATAATTGACAAATAATTTTTTCCGAAGCTAAAAAAATAAATTACATTTTAATAGCCTTTAAATTGTATGCAAATTTTAAGAAATGCATACGAGGACGTACTTATTCCATGGAACAATGTTTCAATCAGACCAAAACATATTTTCTCGTATGATAAATCTTTTTAGATCACGAAACGTTATTTTTTTAATTATTTTGTTTTTCTTTTAGGTTAAAATTCCTTTCCTCTTTCTTACAAAATTAAACTATCCTTTTCTATTTTTAATTTAACACCCATCAAAGCTTTCTTTTCTCCTAATTATAGGAAGTATCAAGAACTTCAAAGAAAAAGTATACTCCGGAGTCCGGACACTTCTTTTTTTCAAATTCCGTCATCAACCAACTACGTGGCATACTCTCGTTGGTTGGATGATCAAACACACCCAAAAGCTTTTTGTTTATTGGACGGAATACTCTAGCATGCACAAAACCTTATAATTTTACTATAAATAACCCTCAACCTCGTACATAAAATCTTCGTAAAACAAACGAGCACACAATTGTGTCTTCTCAAAAAAAAAAAAAAAAAAAAGTAATCATGCGTACTAGCGTGAAGAATTTAGCGTTGTATTTTCTCATTCTCTTATGTTCAGGTTAGCAATTCTCTTCTCTTTTCCTTTTACGCAATTGTTATTTACTTGATCATACTAGTATTTTGTTGACGAATTTGCGAAATTTTTGTTAATATTTTCACATGTAAATTTACTTGAGTAGCTTGTAGAGTAATAATATAATTCTAGTGTACGAGATCTTAGATTGTATTATCTGTAGCTAGTAGTTCATGTAAATTCATGTAATTGAGAAAGATCGATAGATTTATGTGAATTTTTCCGTAAATTCCACAAACTAAAACAATTTGATCACATTGTCAAAAAAAATAGGAGTTGAAAAACTGGTTTGTATTCAGGTTTGGTCTACTACAGTCTTTTAAAACCCTTAGCTATAACTCTTCATAATAAAATAATCTCGAGTTTCAATCTTCTTAAAATTATCAAAGTGTACTTACTAAAATACTAAATATCAAAAGGAAGAAGCGTCACTAGCACGAGTACTTATGGTTTTGCTAATTTATTGTGGTATATGCAGAGTTGATGCTACCAGTAACACTGGCAGCAGCAGCAGCAGCAGCAGAACAACCAAAAATACAGGGGACAGTGATAGGTATAGACCTTGGAACAACATATTCATGTGTAGGAGTGTTGAAGGGAGATGTCGTTGAGATTATTCCAAACGATCAAGGTAACCGAATCACGCCTTCCTATGTCGCATTTAGCGACACCGAGAGGCTTATCGGAGAAGCCGCCAAGAATCAAGCGTCACTTAACCCTGAACGGACTATTTTCGACGTCAAGCGTCTCATTGGCCGAAAGTAAGTTATCAGTCCGAATAATCCGATCGATCATCAGTATATATAATTTGTTACTACGTATTAGCTCGATTTTCTTGACATTATATTATGTGTGGTTAATTACAATGCTCGTTTATTTTACAAAAAAACCTATATGAACTTTATTATCTTTCTCATCCGCGAACATGCATAATAATAAGCAGCGGCGAAGCCAGCTGGTGGCTTGGGGTGGGGGCCGCCACCCCGGCCGGGGAAATTTTTTTTGAAGTTTTTTGGGCAGAATCCCTTTATATATATTTTAGAGCACCAA
>JBBYHQ010000006.1:13353247-13414933 GCA_038382645.1 Spergularia azorica | reverse complement strand
CATTATTATTACAAGATTGGCGAGAACACTACAAATTTAGGAATGTTTTACGATAAACTTCCAGGAGCTATAAATGAAGAAATTAGAGAACAATTTGAAGAATGGGAATCAAAATACAACGCCAAAGAAACATTAGGAAGCAAAGTGTCCATCCTAAGAAGATGGGTTGAGAAAAAATGTCGAAAAGTCCCCAATATTTATGGAACAAAAAAATATGAAATGAAAAAGAAAAAATATTACAGAAAGAAAAGTTTTAATAAACAACGAGGTGAAAAATATAAGAATTTTTTTTCAAAAAACCTGGTTTCAAAAATAGAAGATTTTTCAAAAAAGTTTCGTATTGTCCCGAAAAAAAAAATAATTGCAAATGTTGGGCATGTGGGGAAATTGGTCACTATGCTAACGACTGCAAGAAAAAGAATAATAACAAATTAATAGAGGCTATAGGAAGGAAGCCTTGATTATTTTGAAATATCTGAAGAAGAAGCTATTAACCTGGCTTTAGGAAATAATAAGAGAATAATTGAAGTCATTGAGGATGAAAGAAGAATTGGAAGAAATAGATAGAATAAGAAGAATTGAACGAAATGAATGAAGAGTTTGACGATCAAGAAGAGGAAATGTCAAGGTTAACCCAATTACAAAGTGCATACAGAGTTGTCCACATGTTCTTAGTCCTGGAGATAATAATAAATATGTTGATGCTACCTCATGAGCTTCAACAAATGATAATAAATAAAATAAAAGACAATAATTTTCGAGCTTGGTACTCGGAACTGGTAGGAGGAAACACTCCGTACTATGACATTTGGGAAGGATGGTGCAGTTGGATTTACTATGGTGCTAACAACTCAGGAGTAGTAGCTTTGTCCATACCACCAAATTTCATTAAAGAAGGTGATGATGTCGTAAAGGCATGGAAGTATGGTATGATAACCCATTTCAGAGAACCAGTAGATCCTAAATGAACAATATTTCAGGAAATGACAAAATTTCAAAAGTACATATTTCGTAGACTTCATAAAATGAAGAATTTGATTTTTGAACGCATCACATGCGCAAATATCGAGATGATAAACGGAAAAGTCTACCCAGCGCATTATCTAATTATACTGGGATATGGAGATTTGATGAAAGATCCTATTTATATCAAACCCAGAAGGAGATTTAGGAATCCAACAGAAGCAAGGGCTATGGGATTTTTCATATCATCCAGAAAATTGACTACTTTTTGTTTAAGATGAAGGATAAATACCCAAACCATATAATACATTACGGTAATACAACTCTGATATTTTCGAAGGATATGGCATGCGCAAGTCTCTTTTCAGAAGCAATTAACAAGTCTAAATCGATCCATGATTACATGTTTAACATGGAATCTTGAACATTTTTGTCTGATGGGGGAAAATACTTTCTATTTGATACCCTAATGACATGGGATCAAGAATATGCTGCTAAAACAGTCCAAACTCTTTGCGCTGATCAAGACGATGATACAATGTATCAACAATATGAAGAAGCTGAAGGATGGGAAAACAATATCGGAGATGAAGGCATGCAAAATCTGCTAATGGAATAAAATCCCTACCATCATATGCAAAATAGTTCATTTTGTGTGGTGTAAGTTTTTGCTGTTACTGTTCACGTCTTTATGAGTGCTCTCCCAACAGAAACGGCCAAATTTCCTCTATAAAAGGAGAGCTTGGCTTCAGAAGAAGGACACAGCAAATCAGAGCAACAAAGCCTCAAGTAAGAAAAAAACTAAGAACTTAGAGAGAAAAAGTTTTAGATGAAACTTTCAGTTAGAGTATCCAAGAATTGAGAGATCAATAGGGAACTCTCATATCTCTGAGATCAAAAATATTCTGTTGAGAATTTCATAGTTTGAGAGAGCATCAAATGTATTTCAATTTTCAGTCTGTAATCTTCCAGTAGTCAATAAAAGTTTATTTTCTAAGGGAAAACTATCTCTTCGAACCTTACGATAATTAATCAAATATAGATTATCCAACTCCGAAAACTGATATCTTAAAAGGAGACTACGATTCGAGGTAGGAAACGAAATGAATCCGTGCTGTGCCTGATCTAAGGTTAGTCGTGGTTGGGATTAGCCACCCCTGCAAAGCCGAAAGCTATATAATATCCGAGGATCCAGTTAACTAAGTTTAGGTATTGGTCGAAACTCTCAAATTAATCTATCTTAAATCACGGAGCATGGTGGGCTTATAAGTTTATCATAAGTAGTAGATGCATGATAGTGAGCACCATAAAAGTTATATAAAGAAAAAATCGTTACTTCGCTAATGACTCCTTAATTACGTTTATTAAACTAAATTGCACTTAAGTTTTGTAATTTATTTGTAAAAATGTTGTGTTAATCTACTGTTGCATCTTTATTAGTTGTATTATAACCTTAATTTTATTCTACAAGTGTTTAACAAACAAAAACAAACAATAAAAATATCAGGGACTAAACTGCAAAAGTTGAATCGGTGATTAGACACTATTCACCTAATCATGGTGATTGGCCTAGACAACCTGTATGTTGCACCACCGAAGTAGTGTAATTGACTAATTGTGCAAGTCCAAGCTTTCATGAAGACCGTGTCGTAACAATGCAAGATGTACTACTTCGATTCGTATCGACCAAAAGAAAATCCATGATTTTGTTGTTCACGAAAAACGATTACTCGAATAAGTTTTGTATCTTACTCCATATAATTATATATATCCACACATTTACTTATAAGTTCACGCTTTTATATTAATTGTTATCCAATTTAATTAATTTATCAAACATTGAAGTATTAGTTAATTTTGAATCACACGCAAATTCAAATTAACCTTGCAAAAATCAAAAAAACAATTTGAATTTTTACCCCCAGTCTCAAATCATCAACAATCCTCCCGCCAAAACCAATCTACCCATTTCACCCTAACAATCCCATTGGCCAAACCTCTTTCACACGGATCGCCAACGTGTCACCAATCTCAACCGTCAGATAAAAAAATCCACGATTCCCATTTTCTCCCATCCCCTCCCCTACCCCACCTATAAAAACCCCTCATCCCGTACACTTCCACTACCCACGTCAAAAAAAAAAAAAAAAACTCTCCCACATTTCAAAACTTCTCCCTTACGCACACTTTCTCCAATCTCTCTCTCTCCTCCGATCCTACAAAAATGGAGTCAGGCAAACCCTCCTCCGGCCGTGGCCGCACTCATATAGGCGGAGACCGCAAGAAAGCCGTCCGCCAGTCCGTCAAAGCCGGCCTTCAATTTCCCGTCGGCCGCGTCGCCCGTTACCTTATGAAAGGCCGCTACGCTCAGCGCGTCGGCTCCGGCGCCCCTGTTTACCTCTCCGCCGTCCTCGAATACCTCGCCGCCGAGGTATAAACACCAAAATTCAATTATTTTACGAAAACGCAAATTTCATTTATATAATCGTCATACATACGACATTTATATATACATACGACATTTATATATATATATATATATATATATATTTGGTGATGAATTGTTTTGAATGATTTGAAATGAAGGTGCTAGAATTGGCGGGGAATGCGGCACGTGACAACAAGAAGACCAGGATCATTCCTCGGCACGTGCTGTTGGCGATAAGGAACGATGATGAACTAGGGAAGCTTCTGCAAGGGGTTACAATTGCGCACGGTGGCGTTCTGCAGAATATTCATTCGGTGCTTCTGCCGGTGAGGAAGGAGTCGTCGTCGTCGGCGAAGAAGGAATCTCAAGGGTCGTCGGCCGCTTCGAAATCTCCTAAGAAGGCCGCTTGATAAAATGTGGCTAGGTTTATTTTAAATTAAGTTTTAATTGGGATGGAACAGATTTAATGGATGTAAATCTTTTGATTTGGGGGTGGATTAATTTTTTGGTTTGGTTTAATTAGGGTTAATGTTTTTGGTTACTAGGTTTTTTTTTTTTTTTCCTTTTTTTTTTTTTTTTTTTTTTTTAAGTTCGATGTTAATTCTGGTTAGGGTTTGTTTGATAATTAAATCGATGGATTTGGCTTTATCTAATGCGAAATATTTCTTTCTAGTTTTTATATCCTTTGCACAATATTTTCATCTTATTGAACTTTTTTCCTTAAATTTAACCTATCTATCTCTTTTAAAGTCTTCCGATTTTGATCTAATCTATCTTAATTTGTAAAATTTTGATTTTTGATTATTGTCGAAAAATTTGTTTTGATTTTGAAGTTGAATCGATTGCGAACGTTTTAGAAAAAGATGCTTGTGAGGAACTCGTATGTCATCAGTAGTTTGGAATAAATGGATTAATTTGCAGAGTGCTTTAATGATGTGTTGGGGTTACAAATTCACATCCTTTCTTTGATGTATTGTTTGTTGGTCAGAATGTGAGAGGTCCCTAGTTCTCTATATTTTGAATGATTATAAATTCATAATTTAAGCTTTGTTCTTATTTCATAATTTCATATTGACATGTGAGTTTTTTTTTTTTTTTTTTGAGGGTCTATTGACATGTGAGAATTAGTGTAACTACATACTCCATTACTCCCTCTAAAATACTCATGTGCTGTGGAGGGTATGCATACTAATCGGTTAATCAAAGTTTCAAAAAAATTACACAGAGCAAGTTAGATATGAGTCTTAACAAAAATTCTATGTAATTTTTCCGTAACTTTGATCAATCGTTTAGCATGTACATACACCCTCTTTTGTGATGGTGAATTTTTGCTATGGGGCGTTTAAACTTGGACGGAGGGAGTATGCACTTAAGACTAATTAACCAAAATACAAAATAGAACCTTGAAGCAATTATTCCTTTTGGATTGTGCATGATCCTTAAACCGCCAAGCTTGTTAAAAATACAAATATGATACCTATACAACAAAAAAGAGTTTGCAAGTCGAGATTTAATTAACAAATTAATGAACAATAAAATGAATTCCCAAAATGGCATAGTCATTGAGATGATGAGTGCAATGTAAAATGTGATACCAGAAAATTAAATACTCCCTTCATTTCATTAGGTTTTTTGCATTTGGTTTAAATCTAATTCCCAAATTCTTGTAACAACATGGCTTCAATCATACACTTGCTTGTAATTAACTCTACCCTTTTTCTTTCTCTCCTTGAAATTGTGCGGAAATTCAATTTAAATTAATTATCTTAAATTTTCCCTCCTATTTCTGCTAATAATCTGATCAATTTTGCAGAAAAAATCGTCAATTTTCGGCAAGAATCCATCACTATTTCGTGCGGTGGCAGCTGCTGCAGTTGGTTCTGGAGCGCTGTACGCTAATTATGCTTCTAACCCAGATTCCAGTTGAGTTTTCTCGGTCTTTTTTAATATTTTTGTTATGAATTTCCATGTTTTTAAATTGATATTCTTCATTTCATATACCATTTTTGGAGGGAGGAACAATGGTTTTGCTTATAATATTGACCTTATAATTTTTAATTTTCGATGTCGATTTTGGTATTAGGATTGACTTGAGATGGTTTTTTGAGTGTATATTTGGTATTTAAGATAATGTGTCAATGAAGTCCAGATGTGTCTTTTAGTTGATCGAATTGTGGGTGTAGTTATGCAATCACTATGTTTGAAAACGCAAAAGGTCTGTTTACTGATGATCCATAATGAAAATTGAGTCGAGAATAACTAAAGGAGTGATACATGGCAATGCAAAAAGCGCATATATTTTTTTTTATTTTTTTTTTGCTAGGAAGCACAGACACGGACACGGACACGACACGATACGGAGACGGGGATACGTGATTTCTTTGTAACAACATAGATACGGAAAATAAAAATAAAAAATCAACATTTTCAGTTAAAAAAAACAATCAGAAAATACATAAACTCTCTTGTTATGGGGATTTATTATGGATTACTAGTTTCTTAGCCCTCACTCTTTTCCATTTCTGGTTGGGGATTAGGTTGAAGAAGCATTGCTTTGTATTTCATAGTGACTAGTATAGTGAGGGTATCTGAGAGTGTCGGTGTTGGACACGGATTCGTAGGCCTAAAGAGAGTGTCCGTGCTTCATAGATTTTTTTTTGTGAGTGATTTTGCTTTATTTCATTGCAATCGGAAACAGCAAACACAAACCCGTATTTGTAAAAAAGACATGACTTTGCAGTCTTAGAGCCTTGCAATCGATTTGAATATATGTCAATTTAAGATGTTAGACTCCAAACATAATCTCGCTGAACATGCAAATATATTGGTTTATTTGTTAGCCTTGACTAGTAAACTTTTTCGCGAATGTGATAGCTGATAGGCGATAGCTGTTGTTAAGTCAGGAAGACCTGATACTTGTTGCGTCCTCTTAGGCATATCTCAATTCTGAAAATGATTTGTGTTGCAATGATACCTGTATTTTTTTTCTTTCTATCTTATTAGAGTATTCATCTAGACTTCCTGTTGAGAGCTTGATTATGAAAGAATTCTTTGGGCTGCAGGATTGCATGTTTCGTTATCAATTCCAAGATTTCCGGCTACAGGTGATATACCTTCACTGCCGTGGAGAGTTCCACTGTTGTCTCTGGGGCCTGCTTCTACAAGTAATAAATACAGCTGGATGTTTCCTGACTTCAAGTTTTTTTTTTTTTTTTTTTTTTGAATGTCGATGCATCACTGAATTTTAATGTCGCTGCACTCATGCAGATGCGGGAAGTAATCCATATGCTCTTCATTCTTATAGAGTTGCACCTAGTCCATCTACTGATACAGGCAGTCATGCCTCTGCTGATAGCACCGCTGATTCTTCATGCTATTTGACTAGAGACACCATAGCCAATGCAGCTGCCAAGGTTGGCCCGGCTGTTGTCAATCTGTCTGTGCCACAGGGTATATTTTTGGCTCTTGCATGTTTATCTGAGTTCCTCCTTTGCATCGATCTCTTAATCTGTTTGTTTGCTGCAGCTATTTATGGCTTGACTATAGGAGAGAGTATTGGTTCTGGAACTATAATTGATTCGGATGGTACTATTTTGACCTGTGCTCATGTAGTGGTGGATTTTCAGGGTATGAGAGGTTCATTGAAAGGGAAGGTGAGTGGTTTTGGTTACCAGTCTTATCATACTTATATTATGATTATGCACCATGGATATGAGTTACTCTCATTGCTTTCTCAGGTCTTGTCAGAGGCCATGACTTTAGTTTGAGCAGTCAGCACTAGTGTGCGATGGTTCTGTGCTTTGGCTACTTATGTAGTAGTGTCCTTTCCCAGACTGAATGGATGTTAAGATCCTCTTCGTATTCTGCTCTTAAAGAACAACACCATGGCAAAAGAAATACCTATATATATATATATTTTTTTTGTTTTAAATAAACATCATATAGAATAAGAAGTACAACAAGCTTCAGATAAAAAGTAATATATTCTACGATTTTTGTCCGAAAATGGCCCCAGAATAAAATGGCTCAAAGTTTTGAGGAAGCACCGAGAGGTAATAATATGGATTTTAGCAAAATACTAAAGCCAAAACCCTATGGTAGGTCCCAATTTGGCGAAAAACGCACGATTAGCCGTAACAGGTGACGTGTGTCAAAGTGGCTTAAATACCTTCCCTAACATAGGAACCAGCCCTCATCCAACAAGGGCACTCTAAGCCTCCTATGGGGATATTTTGAAAACATATGGCTACTTTAAAAAAAGTTAGTTAATGTCGGCCAACATCAAAGTATATAATCCACTATTTTTGGCCCAAAATGGTCCCCAAACAAAAAGAGGCTAAATTTTTGTGGAAGCCCCTAGGAGTCATATTATGAGTTTTAGCAAAATACTAGAGCGAAAGCCTATGGCAAATCTATATATTGGCAAAAGACGCACCTTAACGTCAACCGGTGACGTGTACCGAAGAGGCTTGGAGAACTTTTCAAACAGAGGTATCAAACCTCATAGCAAATAAGGGTACTCAAAGGCTGACCATTGTAAACTTTTCAGAAAATTGGGCTAGTTTTTAGAAAATGTGGTCAACGTTGGCTAAACTTGAAGTATATAATATACGGTTTTTGGCGTAGATGACCCCCCAACAAAAACAGCTCAAATTTTTTGTGGAATCACCTAGAGGTCATATTTTGGGTTTTAATGAAATATTAGAACTAAATAGCTATGATAGGTTCCCAAAAATCGGCAAAAATCGCACGTGAGCCTCACCTGGTGACGTGTGCCGAAAGGGTCTAGAAAATTTCCTCAACAGGTTAACAAGTCTTCAAACCCCATATAGCCAATCTAAGTTCGTCTATGGTAAAGATTTGAGAACATTTGGTTAGTTCTAAAAAAATTGGCAAAATTGGCAAAAATCGAAGTGTATATTCCACGGTTTTTGGCCTAAAATGGGCCCGAAAAAAAGATGGCTGGAATTTTTGTGGAAATCCCTAACGATCATATTTTGGGTGTTAGCATGATACTAGAACCAAAAACCTATGGTAAATACCAAAATCGGCACGCTAGCCTCAAAGCGCGACCAATGCCGAAAGAGCGTTAAGAACTACCCTGACAGAGGAACTAAAGAACTAACCATCGTATTCAACAAGGGTACTCCAAAACTGTCGAGGCTACATTTTGAGTATATTTTTCTATTTTTAAAAGTATGGTCATAATTAGCCTAAATCGAAGTATATAGTAATCTACATTTTTTTGGTTAATAATGGCCTCGCAACAAAAACAACTCAAATTTATGTGTAAGCCTAGAGCCAAAAACCTATTCTCCCTCCGTTTAACCATAAAACGCGTAGGGCCGTTACACAGTTTTTAAGAAAAATATAGTAAAGAATGAGTTTTTGGCCCATTTGGTGTAGATTTACAATCTATGGGTATGTCAACTTGCATTTTCAATCAATAAAGAATAAATTAGGGGCATTTGGTATATATATTTAGTTATTTACAAATAAGGTAAGATTCCAAGTAGGAAATTTAATTTTGAACACCTAAAAATGGGAAGTAGGAAGTTTATAGCTGAATGGAGGTAGTAGTAGGCTCCCAAAAACCGACAAGAGCCACTTGATAGCCTCAAACCAGCGGAAACGGCTTATAGAACTTTCCTAGCAGAGGGACCAGCCCTCCTATCCAACAAGGGTACTCAAAGGCTCTACATAGTAAAGTTTGGAGAATATTTGGCTTCTTTAAAAATAATGGCCAAAATTGGCCAAAACCGAAGTACATAATCCATGGTTTTTGGCCAAATATGGTCCTTGAACAAAAATGCTGCAAAAATTTTGTGGAATCCACTAGATGTCATACAATGGATCTTAGCAAATTACTAGAGCCAAAAATTTATAGTAAATCTCAAATTCGGCAAAAACACACACGTTATCCTCAACGAGTGACGTGTGCCGAAAGGTCTTAAAGAACTTCCCTAAGAGAGGAAATAGCTCTTATATCCATCAAAGGTAGTCAAAGGCTGTCCATAGTAAAGGTTTGAGAACATTTGGCTACTTAAAAAGGTCAAAGTTGGCCAAATCCAAAATATAATCTACGGGTTTTGGCCCGGAGTAGCTTCGCAACAAAAGGGCTTAATTTTTTTGGGAAGCAACTAGAGGTAATATTATGAGTATGTCTGGTGATAGAAAAGTAAAAAAGTAATATGATATTAAGTAAGTAGATAAAATAATAACTACTAGGATTAATGTAATATAAATTGACTAGCGGCGAAAAAGTAAAAATGAGATAATTACATTAGGGTAATTGAGCTGTAAGAAATTTTCCAAATATATATATGTAGCCTGGGCATGAGTTGGACTCCGGGGCCCCGAATTAGTAATAAAAAAAGTTAACAAAGTACTACTGTGATATCATTGTCCATACACTGATCTTGAGTCATGACATTATGCGGGCTTGCTCTTTAGCTTCAGCTCTGTTCGTATCTGTTATTGTAGATTGCTTTGTCATCACGGACTTTGGTTTTATACCAATTGGTGAAGCCTTTTAAGTCAGTTGTAGGATGCATCACAGCATCAGTGTTATAGCAGTAACCAGAGATTCGGCGGTGTTACTTACCACTAACCAGTGATACTCTTACAGAATCATGCGTATCATGAGTTGGTTATAAATGTCTAAATGTATGGAGATGGCTGTGTCCTACCTATATGGTATTCCCTCTGCCCTTTTTGGAAACATTTAGGCCAAAGTTATAGGACAGCAAGGTGGGTTAGTGGTTGAAATTGTGATCATTTTGGGTTTGCAGGTTGGTCTTACCCCCAAGAGGGCCTTCTTTTATGTAAGATAAGAGGGAACTCTGTCACTTCACAAGCTTGAAGTTGGCCAAAATAAGAAATGTAGCAAATCCATGGGATAGCTGAATAATGAAGGTGTTGCAAACTTGTATTCCAGAGGGACAGGGAGTAGAAATTTAGTGTCCAACTTTTGTATCTCTTTAAAAACAAGACGGTACTCTGGGTGGAACTAAGAGTTCGACTATGGCAGGCTCTCATATAGGTGGCAACATATGCACTACCTAGTTGGCACTACTGTCGAACTGGATCATCTATAAGTTATCAAATCTCACCTACATGTGTGTTATTAGGGTGTATACATTATTCATTGTTCTGCGACACTTACTATCTTAGCACATGACCAGGGCTGATGATTCATGCAGGTTGAGGTGACATTGCAAGATGGTCGAGCATTTGAGGGCAAGGTTTTGAATGTCGATTTACATTCTGATATTGCTATTGTAAAGATCAATTCAAAGTTGCCTCTACCTGCTGCAAATCTTGGGTCATCAAGTAAACTACGTCCTGGGGAATGGGTAGTGGCAATGGGTTGTCCTCTTTCCTTGCAAAACACTGTGACAGCTGGTATTGTAAGGTAGGTAAGATGTTGCAGGCTGTATGACAAACTTTGTGTGTGGAACTTGGCAGCTAGGCAACAGGTGACAATGCCATCTTCTCGGCTGTAACTTGACTAGAAAACTCTTTATAATTTGACACTATGTCGCTTAACCGTTTCTATAGATTTATTTCTTATTAAGTGTCTTAATGGTTTGGTTTGACTCTTCCATGGGAAAAGCTGTGTTGACCGAAAGAGCAGTGATCTTGGCCTTGGTGGAATGAGAAGAGAATACTTACAGACAGATTGTGCCATCAATGCAGTAAGCATTTTATCCAGTCATGTTTCTTTATACTCCGTATATGTTAAGGCATAAAACCATTGATTGGGCATCAACAATTATATATGCCAAATAAGAAGTAACCCCATCCCTCTAAGAAAAATTCCAAAAGGGTGAACAATATCAGTCGATGTGAATCAGTAATTGTCTGTAATCTGCAAGTGCACTAAGTACAACTCCTGAGTCTCAATATGGTTGAATTTTTCACTTTGGTTTCTCTGTTTTGCTTCCAATTTTATTTTCTGGTTATTATTACATTATGAACATCCTGCAAACCATGGAGTGTGATGGTGAGTACTTGCCTACTTTTGACTCATCTGAATATCTTATTCAGTCTTGTCTTCGTAGGGGCCTTTCAAAAGCAGTATCTTTGCATATGTTTCATCCTCTACAAGCCTCTTGCTGGGGGATCCTCTTAGCCTGTGGTTTTATTATTGTATAACTGCGAGTATTTTGTTCCTCAGTTAACTTGAGACCTGATCTTGGAAATGCAGGGGAATTCTGGAGGTCCCCTGGTTAATATGGATGGTGAGGTCGTTGGTGTCAATAACATGAAAGTAATCATTGCTGATGGGTTGAGCTTTTCTGTGCCGATAGACTCCGTCTCGAAAATAATAGAGCACTTTAAGAAGAGAGGGTAGCTGCTCATTTTCTTCTCAATAATTTATGTTTTCTTTCATCTTTTACTATTGGAGTATTGGATGATGTAATGTGTTCTTGTCGGCGCAGGAGAGTTGTTCGACCTTGGCTTGGACTTAAAATGATTGATCTCAACGACTTGATCCTACCTCACCTCAAAGAGAGAGATCCAGCATTTCCTAGTGTGGACAGAGGGGTCCTAGTCCCAATGGTATGTTCTTGATTCTTTTATAAGAAAAGAATTTATCTTAAGTTAGGTAAGGAGGACCATAATGGCTTCATCTGGTCTCATCCCGGCGCAACTTTTGAGGGACTACCATAGGAAGCCACCACTAAGAGTCTCAGACTGCTGCAGCTTAGGTTGTTGCTGAAGCATTTTGGTTCTGTGCAGGCCACTCAGATAAATTGGACTAATTTACCTAACACTAATGCATAATTTTGCTGTAGCTGTTTGCTTCTGTAGGGCTAATTAACCTGACACTAATGCATGAATTAAGAAACACGTGTTCGGTGAAGAAGCCAGTAAGTCTACTTTTAAAAGCAGAAATTTTCATAGTGAAAGCTGCTTATATGTTCTGGTGATAAATAACCATACTGAATACTAAGTGCCAAGGCTTACATTGTTCCCAAACATGATTTGGGATCTAGTAAATATGAACAAAGGCCACTGCAAACTGAGGTCCAGCAACTTGAGAGTTGAGACAGATACTAAGAAGGCTTTTAGTCATGACTAATGTGAATATGCTACTATATTGACTGGATTTAAATTTTTGGCAGACCATTAATTCCAGGGAAAAAAAACTGGAGATAACGGTTTTATGAGAGACTGCAAATGAATTTAGTTATTTAAGTATTTATGCTTTTGGAATTTGGACCTATCTGTGGCTGATCCATTGTAAATTAGTAGAGGACTAGAGGTGTTTAGATTCTTTTTAATGTATCTTCATAATACGGAGTTTATTGGCAAATAAAGTTGAATTGTAGTATAATATCCCGAGACTGGGTGTGTGAAAAAACTCTGAACAAAAAAAAGTGTGAAGATTTTTGGGAGATGGAAACATCGGACGCTTAATTTCTGCTGTTATAAAAGGTTTTTTTTTTTTTTGGCGAGGGGGTAAAGTTTAAATTTAAGATTGCATTAATTGGTGATTTTGATCTTATTACAAAAAACTGAAAAAGTGTAGCATATGAGCTTTTTCAGAAACAATTGATTATTCTTTTCTTCCTGGGTAGATTCTGGGAGGTTTTTGTCGACTTTGCTAACCTTTGAACTTGTGAACAGGTTACTCCTGGCTCTCCTGCCGATCGTGCTGGATTTCGTCCAGGAGATGTTGTCATTGAATTTGATGGAAAGCTCGTCGGAAGCATAAAGGAGGTAGTGTCTTCAGATTGTTTAACAAGTACTTGTGTTTTTTGCATGCAAAGAATTCGTAGGTTGCCTCAAAATAGGATATTACGGCTTTGCCAGCTGCTCGATGGATCAGTTTTGTGGTCATAACAGCAGTAAGGACTGCTGAGTGACTGCCGCAAATTCAATGCACCATTCTCCAGCATCTCAGTTAAGGAACTCAGTAAACACACTCCCGGAAGTCTAACAAGTTCTTATATGTTTCTGATGTGGTTTTCGATTTCATCTCAGTCAGCTGCACAATACTGTTAGATGCTGATGAAGTTGTTACTTTCTTTCTGACAGATAATTGAGATAATGGACGACCTAGTGGGAAAGCCAGTGAAGGTAGTTGTGAAGAGGGCTAAGGATGCTGTCGCGACTTTAACTGTGATTCCTGAGGAGGCAAACCCAGACATGTAATCTGTGATGAAGCACAAGAACAAAGTTGAAGCCCTAGGCCCTAGCCAGACATTCTAAACAAGATGACATATGACTACAGACGTTCTTATACACACTAATCGCCTTTTGATCGACAGAGGTCAGAATTCTTCAAAGAAGAGACTTCTAATTTTGCCACAGCGGGATTAAAATGTATTTTGTTTATAGTAACGTGAAGGTTTTGTTGCAAATTTGGTCAAATGGACTTTGTTGGGATTAACCCTATGAAACCAGAAGACGATCAATTAAATCTTGGATCAATTTATTTACAGTATAAATTTTCTTTTTTTGGGCTTATTTTGTTCAAAAGATACTGTCCACGTATTTTTCCAAGGCAACTTAGCCCTGCGCCCCTGGTGTCAGGAGCTGATCTCACTTCCGAGCACCTCATCAATAGACGCAAGCTGCAAGATTACCATTTGCATTTGGCTTTAATCTGATCCATCAGCTGACAGCGCCATGTTAGCAGAAATGTCCCTCTTTATCTCTCTGATGATACTAGAGCTTTTAGGTGCTAATCGGTGTTAAAGACTCCAAGGACCTGGAGTGCTCCTGTGCCTGTAGATGAACTCTACGCGTAATTTGACAGCGCTCTTGCTAAACTCGTGACTGTTGATAAAGCTATACGAGTCTAAATAATGCAGCCACCTAGTCCAACACTGTACTGGAGGCGTTAAGAGAGATGTGACACTGTACATAATAACTGCTCGCATGTAAACTGTAAATTTTTTATTGATCAGGTGTATTTTTGGTATGTACAAATTCTGTAGCAGCCATCGGAAATGGACAAGCTCACCCTATGTATTTGTTGCCTATGTACATGCTAAGAAATCCTTGCAAGAAGGGCTATAAAGGAAGAAGAATTACAGCATACGAAGCACCAAAACTGTAGCACTGTAGCTATTTTTGAATTGAACAGATCGATATCAGCTTTCAGATGATTCTCCTGCTTTCATAAAATTGTGATGCTCCACCTGTTCCATCTCTCCACCGGATATAGGATCAAACTTACACCGATAGTAGCTGTATTCAAAGAAATTCATCACTCGGGTAAAGACCAAAGCAAAAACTGAAAATGAGGAACAATCTTCAAAATGCATTTCAAACAGAGAACAACCTTCTCATGGTTTTAGGTGGACACACACATAAAAAACAATCTGTTTTGTTATGGCAGCCAAAGTAAATTTTCTTCTAGTCAAAAGCGGCTTTCAAGGAGATGGCCAAGAAGCAACATACAGGGAATTCGACAATATCAACTTAGCAAAGTGACGGAATGCAGATGATATTCTATAAGGCATATCATTTTTTTTTTTTTTTTTTTTTTTTTTTTTTTTTTTTTTGTGAAGGGCTATAAGGCAAATTACTTTGAACATGGGATGTTAGTGTTTGGTACTGCCCAGATTATTGTTTCAGCAAATAGTTGGAAATCAGGATCCTCTTACAACAACATGCATTTGACAACAACATTATCACAATGCCTAAAAGGCTCCGGCCTATGGCGGGATTGGGGGGGGGGGGTCGGGGTCAGATGCACGCAAGCCTTACCTTTATGTTGAAAAGTGAAAACATAGAGAGGCTGCAATCAGAACATGCAAGTAAAATTTCCAGTGCAACAGACAGCGATGAGCCAATGAGAAAACATAAGCAACACCCAGTAAAAAGTAAAATTACTAGATTCAACATATGTTGGTATAATAGGCAGAAACAGACACCGACAGTTATTCATGCAGGCCATGCTCAAGTAAGGATACAAAAATAGTTAAAAGAAGATGAATAATAGGACTTCACAATTGAACTTTCCCCAAACTTTACCTTCCATCCATGCCGACTACCACAACTATGCCTTCTTCACGGCCAAAGGCAACAATATACCTAATACCTTCTTTCAAGTGGAGTTGCGCCAATGACCATTCCGACCTGAAATACTTGGGTAAAGCACCTGCAGTAGATAAACAAAATTACACTCAAATGCGCAGTCGTCCATATCAGTAGAAATTTAAAAGCAAATAGGTTTTGCCATAGCCCCAAACACATGACGTAGCATGTAAGTGAACGAAATAATATTGTTAACTTTAACCAAGTACCCGACAAATATCAGGAAATCATTATATGCTTAAATAAACTCGCCCACTCTGTCACCAGCCAACATTGCATCTTAGAATTACTTATTAAACAAGGGGAGAATAATCTCTCACAAATAGTCATGTAAATGAAGGTACCTTTCATAAAAGAAATAGATGACATGGGTGAACGTGGAGAACTTGGTTGTTCAGGAGGACTTCGCAACGCATTGTTTCCTAGAGATTCTGAATCCAGTTTCAAGGCAAAAACATGAATTGTTCCCCGGTCACTTGACGCTGCTAACCATTGGGTATTATGAGAAAACGCTAAGCTATGTATCTCTGCCTTCTCAGTTCCTCTTCTAACCTATAAAAACATACAACACACGTATTGAAACTGATGTAACAAAAGCACTATCAAGTATCAACAAGGTACATGTATGTAAATGGTCTGCTATAACATTGTTATTCATGTATACACGTGCTCAAATTAATGTGACATAAATGTTTTAAAGAAAGAATTTATCCGCGTATAAGTGACAAAAAGTAGAATACATGCAGCAGTAAAAGAACACCATAGATTTCTCGTGCCGCATTACAGGGACAGGCTCAAAACAGATCTGACCAATCTAATTTGGGAGTACTCACTCCACAAAGTTCTCCAGCACTCCCACTTACAGTATTATCTCGCAGAAAGTTGAGTAAGTGAGAAAAAAAAGGAGTGCAACAGTCCTAGCCTTTAATAAGAAATTCAACAAGAAACCAATGGCACATCAAAAGATATTCGTATGCAGCCAACAAAAACTTCAATTCTGGCGTGCATGATTTCAAATAACGAGTAATACCTAAAGTTGATTTAAATTTAGATGTTCAGCAATCAGGAGTACATAGCGATTTAAACTAGACACTAATTAAGGGCGCAATATCACTTCACGTCTGATGATATGTTAATGAACAAGCAGATCTTCAGTTCCAACAGATGTAAAAGGCCTATCACCCTCACCAGACCCTAAATGCACCATCCCCTTACATAGCTACAAAATCTTCACTTGGTTGTAAGAGTGTATCATTCACATATACTTTCGTCACCAAACAAAGGACTGCATCAGACATTACAACATCACCCCTGAAACGCAAAATATCACTTCTAACCTTACATGCCAGATACTCAACCAAAAGGGATCAAGCAAAGCTTATATTCACCAAACAACAAACTTAGAACCCAAAGTGCCACCAAAGATTCAAACTTTATTATCTAACTATCCCTAATCCAATCACACCAAATCCCTCCTAACTCGACTACACCCATGTTTCTCAACTTTACCTAGAACTGAACAATTACTCTGATTATTCCCATAATTCGCAAACTTGATCAATGACACAACTAAACCTAAAAGAAACAAACCTCACCATATCTAAGATAACCTAGAAAGCAAACATCTTTTCCATTTAATAGAAATCCAAGCTAGATTCAACCAAAAGACGCAAACTCAGTCACTCAAAAATAATCATTATTCACAATTACCCTTTATTCCAACCACGCCAAATCTTAACTAACCGGAAAAGATACATGATCAGTAATAAGCATCATCCTCTGATTATTCCCATAATTTGCAATCTTGATCAATGACACTACTAAACCTAAAAGAAGCAAACCTCACCATAACTAAGATTAACCTAGAAAGCAAGCATCTTTTCCATGTAATAGAACTGCAAAGCTGCATTCTACCAAAAGATGCAAACTCCTCCACTCGATAACCATCCATCATTCACAACTACTCTTCACTCCAACCACGCGAAATCTATACTAACCGGAAAAAAATTCCAACTTTCTCATCCAAGCTAAAAAGTATTCGCCACGCAACTTAAAATCCCAGCTCAAGTTGCAAACTTTACCACTATTAATCATTATGAATCCAACCATACCAAATATAAAATGTCACCATCAAATCAAACCTTAAACCTTAAACAAATAAACAGCATTGAATCATCAACCAACACAAATAGAAGTAGAGAATTTCAATCACATGATCACCAACTAAATAAAGGAAGCTGATTAGTATCGTAAAGAATACGTTACCTCTTGCAATAAAGTGCCATCCAAGGTATTAAAAACCCTAATTAAAGTCCCCTTAACACTAGCAGAAACAACATAACGCCCATCCATAGTCAACCCTAAGCAATTAATATTCGAATTATGCGCCGTAATAAACCTCGTCTTATGAACGCTACCGTAACTCTCAACCCTAATTTGTCCACTGTGCAACCCAGGGCAGACAAGCACGGCGGATCTCGCGGTGGAGGAGACCTCGCACACCCCCTAGGGTTTTTGACGGTCGGAATTGAGTGAAGCGGCTTGAAGTTCACGAAATTGTAAACTATAATCTTCACGGCGAGGACGACGACGATGCGGTCGCGGCGGAGGCGGACGGAGACGACCGGTGTACGGAAGGGGAGTTCGGAGATGCAGGCGGCTTTGTTGTCGTCGAAGATCATGACTTTTCCCGCCGGAAAGTGGCCGCCGACGAGGGCGAGGAGCTGGCACCGGAAGAGCATTTGGACGGCGGAGATTCCGCCGGGGTTGAATGAGCGGCGGAATTATTCTTTGTACGGGGCGGCGTTTAGGATGATGATGCCGGTGGTTGTTGCGGCGGAGATACAGGAGGCGTCTTGGTTGAAGCAGACGCTGTTGAGGGTAGTTTCGGTATTTTCTGTTGACGGTGTAGGCTCGGACGGAGGTGAGGTCGGCATGGTTTTATTGATTATTTTAATAAATTTAAAGCCGTTGAGTATGAATCTTTAATGGTGATTGTGATTAATGAGGTGATTATTGAAGGTGGTGGAGGGAGGAAACGTGAGTGAGAGTGGATGCCAAGGAAAGCGTAACAGGGAAGCCTTTAGCCTTATACTACAACTCGTACAGTTTACTTTCACTAGAGTTTTACTCGTAATTTGTTTGTAGCGGCGTAGTACTAGTCAACGAATTTGGGGAGAGTTAAACAAGTTTTCTCAGAATCAGAAGCGGATCTGATATGAAAAATCCATGGTTTTATTTTTTAGGATTGACGGAGTAGTATAGAATATTTGTTGGAGTTTATTCTAATTTCGTGAATAAGGCTTTGAAAATAACCTTAATTTTGTTTGATACTGGATCCGGAATTTAGAAGTTATCAAAAATTATGACATGAGGATGCAATACATACCATGAGGGGGAAACGCTAATTTGTGTGCAGCGATACTCTTGGCATAAAGACCTTATATTAGTTACATATATACTTTGTACTATTTAACCGTAGTGATCTAAACGAAGATGAAGGAAGCTAAGAGTTTACGTATTTCTTGATAAACTAAGGCTCCGTATGATTCAAGTGATAACATTTGATTTGATCTGAATTAGAACTAACATAAGACCTCGTATATATGCTAACATAAGGACCAGATTCATGAAACTGAACTGAATTTATTGTTTTTTTTTTAAGGCAAGGAGCACTAGATAATGGATGTGATTAGAGATTAGAGAAATTGAAAAGTAAATAAGGTTTTTTTTTTAGGCTTGTGACAAGAGTTGGTCAAATTTTGACTAATATGGTGCGTAAAGTGACACATACTATAAGATAAAATATTTGATCTGTTTTATAACCGTCTTTTTTCCCTTCTGCTATAGGCAAGTAGATTTAAAATGTGCGATATGCAACTTTTTATACTTATCCAGCAGTAGCGTACTTTTCTAATACCATCAAGGACCATCTCGTGTTTTGTACAATTTGCTGTAAAACTAACTACAATCCAAACTAATTTTGTAAGTAATAATTCCCAATTAAGTAGTTATGTAGGTATATGAACGCATACCTCTTCATATACTTACAGTTAGGCATATGTAAAGTCATGTAATTATCATGTAAATTAATACATTGCACCCCAGAGATTATTCACGAATACAAACAACTCATCATGCAATCTAGTGAAGTCAGATGCATTAAAGTGACATTGACTACATGACACAGTGTATGAATGCTATTTACCCCATTTGGTAGTCATAACTCATACAGTCACACTGTGTAATTCCCATTTCTTTTCCTCTTTGGTGTGTTGTGTACGAAAACATCATAAACATGGCAAGACTGTCAAGAAGAAGGGAAAGTCCATGTCAAACTCTGTGCAAGCCACAAGATTCTGCTCACTTCTTCACTGTTTATCTCCCTGAACATAATTCAAAAATATTGGTAAATCTTTAATTACCGCAACTCCATTTTATACGACGATTCATGTTAGCCGTACCAAATATATAATTTGTGCCACTTTTGCTATTACTATTTACTACTGTTATTCTTTTTGTTGTTCTCAAGCATGTAATGTGTTAATTAACTCGTATGCATTAAAAATTTTAAAATTAGTGATTCTTGATGTCTGTCTTGTGAACTAGGAGCCGATTGATTTCTTAACAAAACTACTTTGAACACAGGGGTCATGTTGCGTATGTATATGGTACTATATCGGACCTGTTACCTCTCACTGATATGATTTTGTTATTCTTGGGAATCTGAAAGGAGCAGAATGATGTAAACAAACTGTGTTCTTTACTCAACTGTAAAAACTGTTGCCTCAGACTTTTTACATTGTTTGGCTGATTATCGTTTTAATCATCCTGCAGTTAATACCACCCCCTTTCGTAAAAAAATTCAACGGAAATGTCCCAAAGACGGTAGTTCTAGAGAACTCACAGGGTAAATTATGGGAGGTAGAGTTGAAAAAAGCAGAAGAAAAGGTATACATGGGGGAAGGATGGGAAGTTTATGTGCGTGATAATTGTGTAATGATCGGGGAGTTCTTGGTGTTTCAATACAACGGGAATACCGGGTTTTCTGTCAATGTATACGATACAAGTGGATGCCAGAGGAACGAAGCTACTGCCTCCGGTATTATCCCCAACGTCAAGGTTAAGCCAGAGGAAATATCAGGTGGATTAACTGCTGAAATTACTGAGGCAGTATCACAAGGTTTGATCTTTTTTAACAAGTTTAGCCTAGCTATATCGATTTTGTTACACACATAGGCCAAAACGAGGTTCCACATATCCTCTATTCATTATGTTGTCGTATTAACTGATGATTCGTATGCCTGCAGGCCGTTGTGTAACAATTAAGGATACGACAGTAGACAGGAGTATTAAGACTAACACCATCAGATTTGTAAAAGTTGTTCAGGACAAGATGCGGATTGAACTGGTAAATTTCGTGTTTTTAAATGGGTTACTCTTGCTAATGTTAAATGATCATACTTTGTGTACAAATTCTTACATGAAATTTGTTATACATTTTAGTTATGTAGTCCATACATATACTTTAACAATGTTAGGATATCGAGTACTCGATACACAACCTTCTTAAGGGGTACGAAAACTCTAACAGAACTTTCAGATGCACATATTGTCTGTCTGTCTAAGATTATCAGATTGATAGATGAAATGTGAAGTATGAAGAAGTAATTGGTCCATTTTAAATTGAAAAAAAATCTATATATGTTTGCAGCTGATTCCTCAGAAGATCTTGAGAGTGCATAACATAACTCCACCTAAAGTAGGATTTCCAGAGAAGCTGATTTTTCGTGGCCAGAATGAGTTCAAGCAGATGGTAACCATATTGCAGAGGCGTGATCACCGGGTTGTGCTGTCGGGTGGGTGGGCGAATTGTTACAAGATACACAAACGTGTGGAAGGAGATGAATGTGAGTTTGAAATCATCCTTTCTAAGCGAAGAAAGATCAAAGAGATTATCCTGGTAAACATTCAGAGGTGAAGAATGCTGTGAAATTGGCATTAGTTTGCAGGATTTGGATGCACAAACTCAGCTTTAAACATCTTTGTTGTGGACTCTATTACAAGCTAAGTATGTGACTTTGGTATCTGTCGAAGTGTCGGAATAGGCTAAAGTTCCATAATTCTAGCCTAAAATGAAATGTCTAGGGTGCGTCCTTTTGTCCAAAGACGACGTGAAAAAAAATAGAGTCCGAGCAATATAGGATGTTGTGTAGCCTAGTAATATTTGTGCTAAACTCAAATGTTCAGTAGATGCAATTTGAGTTTAACACAAATATTATTAGGTTAAATACTTAAATTGAAGGCATGACGTAAGTTGCATAAGTCAAGACTCACAACATAATTAGATGGTTGCATTATTGTGAGATCAAAGTGATTTGAAGAAGTGTAGTGTAGATTATTTCGAACAAGTGGAGCGATACAGAGTATAAGAAAAAAAGGTCTAACATTATACAAATGAATCAACACGTTCAATGCGGCCTGTGTTAAAGAATCGGACTAATGACAAAGAATCTTCAATCGTCTTTTGATTTATTCACATCTAACACAAACACAACACAACGTCACTCATTATTTAAAAATACTAAGTCGATATTTACATATGTTGACGTATTTTCATCTAACAGTGACACGATTTGACGTCTTAATGAAAAGTGGGTTTTTAGTTCTTGTTACCACCATAACCAAAAGTTTCTTACCACATATTTTCTTAAAGTAAAAAAAAGAAAACATTTTTACTGGCAAACAGTAACAATAAAAGTAAAAATCAATCCTGATGTTTTTACCAGATCCAATTATACCAATCACCAATGACGACCCCCACATTCTTGCCAGCCTCCCTGAACAGTGAACACCCAAACCGTTTCAATTTTAATTCGTATTCAACAAGCTTTTATGCTAACTTTCCAATTGTTTGAAGGAAACATTCCAATTTACTGGCCAAAAATAGAAAAAAGACCCACATACCAAATAATTCTCAGGTGAAAATTTTGGCTTACAAAAATCATCACAATTGTTGCAAGTTATTATTTTTACTGGTTAGTATTTATGGGTTTGATGTGTTAAATTAAGTTGCATATAATTTTCAAGTATTTTGACTGTGTACAGCTTGGGGAATTGTAGAGAGAGTGTGAGAGAAGCAACAATGGCTAGGTTTTCAAGAAGAAGAGGAAGAGGAAATCCCTCTAAATCCAAACCAAAAGTTTACCCTGAGTTTTTTAAGGTGTATCTTCCTGAACACAACTCCCAGAAGCTGGTAATTTGCTTTAATTTAATGTAATTGGTTTTTTTTTTTTTGTTCAATCTGTTTGGTTTCATGAGTAATTGATTATAGTAGTAGTAGTAGTATATTTTGTTTAAATTATGTTGATTTTAGTGGATGCATGCGTGTTTAGTAGCTGAAAAAGAATCATGTTTGAAATCTGATTGAGTAAATTAGAAGCTCCTGGTTATTTTAGGATAGCTTCACTGAATTTTGGTAGTCTGGTCTGAGTGGGAAATCTGATTTTGTTACTCGGACTCGGCTGAAAGTGTCGGACACGGGTGCCGTGTCGGAAATGAGAGGTAGGGGGACACTGATATATCATGAATCAATTTTATGTTGTTAGGTTAAAATGAAGGGTGAAGCTGAGTGTCTTTTCGGACAGTTGGTAAGGTGACTTGAGTGGGGGTAAGTAGAAGAGGAGTAACATAGTCGGGTTTGTCGGGGAAAGGGTGTCTGATTTTCGACTACTAGAATTTACATTTCTGTCTTCAGCGTGTAGGTTGGACGTGTTTAGAACCGAGTCAGGGCCGGCTTGAATGAGATCCGCCACCTGCTGAAAGATGCAATGTAGACATACTATACCAAGAATAATGATTACCCTGATGTTGTTGGTTAATACAGCAAAGATTCTTGGTTAGTTATCCATCTGGTTAAGTTGGATATGATTGCTGATACATAGACCCATGGAGTTTTGTTGCACAAAAGTTATGATTTCCTGAGGGTTGTCGGTTTAACTTAGCTAGACGTCTTACTGAAAATAAGTTGAGTGAGAGCTAGATCAAATAGAAGCCTAACACAATCTCGCATTCTAAGAAGTTAATTGGACTAGAAGTTTTTTTTCTTTTCTTTTTGTTGTTGTCGTTTTTAGGGTGGCTAGGAGCTTAATCCATCCCTCGGTGAGCAGTCGTGAAAATCAGTAAACTTTCACCTAGAGCTGCTCCCTCATAGACCGAGCATTTCAAACACGTCATCTAACCAGAACAGTTGCAGTTAATTAGGATGTTGGTGATGACTGAGACTGACTTCTACTTTTGTCCTTTGGCGGCCATCTCACCTCCAACTTCTGAAAGCACGTCGCCTTTTATATATACTTGCATAGTTGCATTTGCTTCCAAGGGTTGGTTTGTCCAGAAACTTAGCCTATGGAATATTATCAGAAACAAGTGTGTCCATCCTTTGTTGAGTTGTTGTGGCTTTGGTTGTGTTACGCTAACCGCCTCCTTATACAGCTGATACCTCCTGCTTTCATGAAACACTTGGAAGGAGAGATTCCAGAGAAAGTCATCTTGAAAAGTCCACTCGGCAAAACATGGGAGATTAAGTTGGAAACAGAGGAACACAAGGTACTTATGACAAAGGGTTGGGAAAGCTATGTAAAGGATAGCTCTTTAGAGCATGGAGAGTTCTTGGTATTCCGATATGACGGAAATTATGCATTCACTGTCAAAGCATTTGGTATAAACGGATGCGAGAAAGATGAGACTTCAAGATCCATTCACCATCCAGTAGTGAAGGTTGAGCCAGAGGACAGGCCAGACGAAGTATCAACAGAAAAAAACACAGAGTCAAACAATTTGCGATTTACAAAAGTTGACAATGGAAAGAAGCATTATGAAATGGTAACTTCTACTCTTTCTTTGCTACTCCTATAAACTCCTTATTTGATTTTACCGTATGGTCGAACTTGTATAAGAAGACACTATCTAATCCAACTAGAAGATAAAGTGCACGATGCTCGATATAAGTGTCCAAACTAATAACAGCAGCATCCCACTGTTACTGAACTTGATCATCATTTTGGGATTTATATTTTCTTGAATCAGGTTCAAGACTAAACCTAAAACCTGTAAAAGGATCTTACTAACGGATTAAATTTCCGCTTTTCAGAACATTCCTTCAGCGTTCATAGACGAGTGCAGCATAACCCGTCCCGAGCTTAAAGTCCCTCAAGAGATAATTCTCCGCAATCAAAGTGGATTCTCACAATCAGGAATACTCCTACAAAGGCAGGACCGCCGCGTTGTGCTGACGGGTGGATGGAGGCAGTTCCATGAAAAGAGCCAAATTCGTCATGGAGATGAATACGAGTTTGAAGCTATCCTTGATCAAATGAGAAGGATTAAAGAGCTTATCCTGGTACGAGTTTCTCCTAAGACTCAGAAGCTAATAAGTAGGGTAGATTGGTTTTAGCTTGCAGATTTGGGTGTGTGTAGTCTGTATAGAAACACATCAATGTAAGATAGCGACAAAATGTCAACCCCAAAATCAAGCTGTCTGCAGATAGTAACCATATATGGCAGAGGAGCTGAGTGATCTCCGGGTTGTGCTGTAGCGTGGGTGGGCGAAATGTTACAATTACGAAAATTTGTGGAAGGAGATGAATGTGAGTTTGAGATTATCCTTTCTGAGAGGAGAAAGGTCTGAGATTATACTGGTACTCATTCAGAGGCCAGCGCTAATCACCACCAGACAGCCCCGTCCACAACCAGGCCATCAAGCGCTAATGACGTCTCAAATCCTCAAGAACAACCCTCCTTGCCACGAGCACATTGGGGACAAGCCTAACTAGCCTCTTTTTTTTTTTTTGGTAACGTCTCACCTCTCACTAGTCTGAAATGAATTTGTGCATTCATCGGCCGATAAATACACATTTGATGTAACATGTTAGAGCATCCAGTTTCGAGTTGAGAGATGATACACATAGGCTTACATTCCATGTATTACCAAATGAAAAATATGTTTTCCTGTCTACTGATTTGAAATTTTCGTATTATCAAACAGAAGGGATTCACGGAGTATTCTCTATATCTTTTATCCAATTAATTAATTCCAAACAATAGAATGTGTACCTACACCTCTCCTTCGAAATTCCGAACAACTAATTATAGACTCGATAGTTGATAATAGTATATATCTTTTATGTAATTAGGTTAATGCGTAATTACGGTTGTATCCCTGTATATTCGGTATATATATATGATTAAAGTCATCGAGCCTCATTGATAACTCTTCCCTAATCTCATATTCCTATATGGTATCAGAGCCCATGGTTAAAGTCCTGGGTCTTAATGAATTAATCTGGGCCGAAAATGCTGATAATTCGGCCACTGTAAAATCAGTGCAAAAATGCAGCTGGCTTTACGGTAAACCAGTCTGCCCTTAAAAGGGACCTCATATGTGAGAGAGAGCGTTAAAGTGACACCCAAAATACTCCACATATGAGTGTCCCACATTGGAAATATAGAAGAGATTTGTCTACCTTATAAACCAAGTTGTTACTCCTCCTATTGCCAATTGGTTTTAGGATGGAACATCCTTGGGCTTATCAAGTGGACTCTCTCTTCTCCTTACGGGTGTGGCCCAGGTCCGCGTAATTTCATATGGTAACGATCTAGGTTAGGTTAATCTTCCGCTGCTTCCTCTTCTTCTCTGCGTTTTCAGCCGTCGCCTCTCTTCACCATGGCCGACGGGGAAATCGCTCGCCCTCCTTCTCCTCCTCCTTCTCCTCCTCACGACAAACTTCACCCTGCCTTCTCTGTCCACAACATCAAAGCACAAGTCCGGTTTGTGCTCGATGATGAGAAGATCAAATATGATACCTGGGTGAAACTTTTTCGTCTTACCGTCGGTCAATATCAGCTACTTGATCATCTTGATGGCAAAGGCTCTACCCCGACTGACTCTACGTGGAAGGCTATTGACGATGTGGTCCTCAATTGGATTTATGCCACCGTCTCCGACGATCTTGTCCTCGAGATGGTGAATGATGTTAACTTGGCCTCTGAAGCCTGGTCTCATCTGAAGTCCCGCTTCCACGACAATAAGGGTTCCCGTGCGGCTGCCCTTGAGCAAAAATTTGTCACCCTTCGGCTTGAACACTGCCCTTCGCTCGTAGACTATTGTTCCCGGCTCAAATCTCTTGCCTCTCGCTTGAATAGTATTGGAGCTACGGTGTCGGATCAACGTCTTGTTATCCAACTCACGAATGGTCTCACTGACGAATATGACACTACTGCCAACATCATTCAACAGCGTGATCCCATTCCCACCTATATTGATGCATGCTCAATGCTTGAACGTGATCGGTTGCGCCAACTTCGCAAGACTCCGTCCACTGCTCTTGTCGTCTCGTCAACTCACTTCGACGTGGCCACCTCATCCTCTCTCGTCACTGCTACCAAAGGTGGGGGGAAGGGCAAGGGCAAAAACAAGAACCATAAAGGCTCTCGGCAAGCCACTGGTGGTGGATTCTCTGATGGTGTTGTGCGCACCACCTACACAGCCCCTCCACAGTGGTCGTACTCACAATGGTTTCCCTCCCCTTGGGCCGTACCTCCCTGTCCGTACCCCACTTCCTCGGGATGGGCGTGGCCCCGACCCCCCACTGGCGCTGGTGTTCTGGGTACTCGGCCGCCAGCACAGCCGCATGTCACCTCCACTCCGGACTCGGGTTATCATCCAATGGATTTGAATCAGTTTTTTGGGGCTATGGAGCTGCAGGCTACGGACTCAACTTGGTTTATGGATACGGGTGCTACCAATTATCTTGCCTCTCATTCAGGTATGCTTACTGGTATACGATCTTCCAGTAGTATTCCGTCGATTAATGTTGGTAATGGTAATAGTATTCCTGTACAAACACAACCCCTCTCGCCCTAAACAATGTTCTTTTCACTCCTCACATAATCAAAAACTTAATCTCAGTTTGTCAATTCACTGTTGATAATAATGTGTTCGTCGAATTTGACCTTACTGGTTTTTCTGTGAAGGATCTTCGTACGGGGACCTTGTTAATGAGGAGCAATAGCTCGGGCGAGTTGTACCCAGTCACACCCTCTGTGTTGTCGTCCACAACATCCACCCACCCGCCTCCCGCAAAAGCGTCCGCCCTCGCCGTACTTCCCTTCTCGGTGTGGCACAGTCGTCTCGGTCATCCTGGCCAACATGTTTTAGATTCCCTTAAGCAAACAATTTCTTTTTCATGTACTAAAGCACAGCGTGCATCCTTATGTCATTCTTGTCAAATTAGTAAGCATGTTCGCTTACCGTTTTCGGATTCTACTAGTGTCACTATTGACGTCTCCTATTTTAAGTCGTGACGGTTTTAAGTATTATTTGGTTTTACTGGATGATTTTTCTCATTACCTTTGGGTATTTCCCATCAAATATAAATCTGCGGTTTATGCGAAATTTCTAGAGTTTACTACATATGTACGTACTCAATTTGAGCGTCCTATCAACTTTTCAATGTGACCTTGGGGGTGAATTTGATAATACACCGTTTTGTAATTTTGCTAAGAACAATGGAATGGGGTATCGGTTTGCGTGTCCTCAGACATCTCCGCAGAATGGTAAGGCTGAGCGTATGCTTCGTCGTCTTAATGACATTAAGCGTACTTTGCTTCTACATGCTACTTTACCGGAACAGTTTGGGGTCGACGCTATTGAAATGACTGCCTATCTTCACAATGTGCTCCCTACTAAAGTGCTTCGCAACCAAACTCCGGTCTCTATGCTTTTTGGTCGTCATCCTACCTACGATCATATTCGCACGTTTGGGTGTTTATGTTATCCCAATCTCTCTGCCAAAGCTCCTCATAAGTTGGCTCCTCGTTCTACTAAGTGCATCTTTCTGGGGTTTCCGGCAAATTTTCAGGGTTATCGGTGTCTCGACTTGGTTACGGGTAAAATTCATATTTCGCGGCATGTGACGTTCGATGAAATGGTATTCCCGTATTCACAGAGGGGTTCTTCACCTTCCACGGTCCGTGACATCCCCTCTGACACTCCCCTGCTCGGTATGGGTCATGAGTATGCTTTCCCTACTCCCTCCCCTCCTCCACTGCGCTTTGGAGTTACTTACCAACGCCGTGCTCGATCTTCTGCTGCTGCCTTACCCGGAACAGTGGGTTCCCCGCGGTCCGCCAGCTCCATAACGCGGACCGCCGAGCCTGTGCTGCCCTCTACTGCTACTCCGGTTCCCCCTATGTTTCGGCCTGCTTCTGCAACCACTCACCCTATGTCTACACGTGCACGTGTTGGTGTTTTTCCAACCCAAACAACCTCTCAATCTTCATGTCAATAGTACTCCGTCTTTGTCTCCGTTACCCAAAAATCTGACTGCCGCTTTGTCCGATCCTCATTGGAAGGGTGCTATGGATGACGAGTATGGTGCTCTTATGCACAATGGTACATGAGAATTGGTTCCGGGTCCTCCGGGTGCCAATGTTCTTCGGTGTTTGTGGTTGTATCGTCACAAGTTTAAGGCCGATGGCAGTCTTCAAAGTTATAAGGCTCGTCTGGTTGCTAATGGGTCTAATCAGGTTGAGAGGGTGGATTGTGATGAGACTTTTAGTTCTGTGGTTAAGCCAGCTACCATTCACACTATGTTATCCTTGGCTATGTCTTGCCAGTGGCCCATTCATCAGCTTGATGTTAAGAATGCATTCTTGCACGGTGACCTTCAAGAGCAAGTGTTCATGCATCAGCCGCCCGGTTATCTCGATCTCAAGCTGCCTCATCATGTCTGTCGTCTACATAAGTCCTTATATGGCTTGAAACAGGCGCCTCGCCCTTGGTTTCAACGTTTTGCATCCTTTGTTCTTCGCTCTGGTTTTACCGCTAGCGCCACGGATGCCTCATTGTTTGTGTATTATCACGGGTCTGAGCGTGCATACCTTCTTCTCTATGTCGATGATATCATTCTCACTGCCTCTACACCAGCTTTGCTTTGTCGCCTTATTGATCTTCTGTCTGCTGAGTTTGCCATGAGTGATTTGGGTCCCTTGAGTCATTTTTTGGGGATTTCTGTGACCCGCGATCCCAAGAATCTCTTTCTGTCTCAACGGCAGTATGCATTGGACATTCTTGGGGGTGCCTCTATGTCTGATTGTAAACCCTCCACCACTCCGGTTGAGGTTGGCTCTAAACTTGCTGCGACGTCTGGTCCTCCGGTGAAGGATCCGCGTCTTTATCGTAGCTTGGCTGGTGCCCTTCAGTATCTTACGTTCACTCGTCCGGACATTACTTACGCTGTTCAGCAAGTGTGTCTATTTATGCATGACCCTCGTGAGCCTCATTTCCATGCTTTAAAGCGTGTTTTGCGCTATATTCGTGGTACTGTTGATCAGGGTCTCATTATCACCGCTAGTCCAGCCACTAGTCTCACTGCTTATTCCGATGCTGATTGGGCTGGTTGCTCGGATACTCGTCGTTCGACGTTTGGCTACTGTGTATTCCTGGGTGATAATTTGGTTAGTTGGTCGTCCAAGCGGCAACCTAATGTGTCTCGCTCCAGTGGTGAGGCTGAGTATCGAGGTGTTGCTAATGCTGTTGCTGATACGTGTTGGTTGCGTAATTTGCTGCTTGGACTTCGGGTGCCTGTTCCTCGTGCTACTCTTGTGTACTGTGACAACATTAGTGTTGTCTACATGTCTAACAACCCTGTTCAGCACCAACGTACTAAGCATATTGAGTTGGACATTCATTTTGTACGTGAAAAGGTGCAAGTTGGTCAGGTTCGGGTTCTTCATGTCCCTGCTGATTATCAGTACGCTGATATATTTACGAAGGGCCTCCCTCGGCCTCTCTTTGAACGCTTTAAGTCCAGCCTGAGCGTTCGTCCTCCTCCCGCTCCGTCTGAGGGGGTGTAATAGTATATATCTTTTATGTAATTAGGTTAATGCGTAATTACTGTTGTATCCCTGTATATTCGGTATATATATATGATGAAAGTCATCGAGCCTCATTGAGAACTCTTCCCTAACCTCATATTCCTATAGTTGAAAGGGGTGAAATCCATCCGTTTAAACATTTAGTGGAGACTGTTAGACACAGTATCGAGCCTCAATGTCCATAACGTTTCAAGTTTAAATCATGGTCCTTTCTTTTGAGGAACGTTCTTCCGCAATATTTGTGGAGTACGGAGTACGAGTAATATTTAATTATTTGTTGGGGATTGTCCCTCAGCTAGGAAAAGAATAGTAGCATGGTGTGAATGGTTGACAAAAGAATAGCAATGTGCATTCATAGCTACTAGGCTTAATAGGACAAAGACAATGTTGCTCCTACAATGTGCTGGCCTGGTACACAACGTCTTTGTTACATTGTCTATAAATGCAGGGTGAGGAAACATATGTTTATCGTCCCTCAAGTGAGAGCATAGTGAGTGTATCGATAAACATAGTAATAAGAGTGTGTATTCTCTTGTGTATACTATCCTTGTGATACTCTACTACTTCCTGGTGTTGATCAATAAAATTCCTAGTGCAATCATAGTGAGAACGTAATCAAATTGGTGGACCTCGTAAATCTTATGTGCTCCAAGCATTATTATTGTGTTTGATAGAGTCCCAAACCAAAATTTCTAAATTATTAGTAGTGCCTGTTCAAGTAAAGCACACAAGCATGCATCAAAGAAGTGGCATGACATGATACGGTCAGTTAATTGCTTACTTCTTAGTTGCATGCCATAAATTCATGAAATGATTTTCTTATGAATTTATGTGAAAGTTAAAATCCCTTGTTTCTCTACTTTGGTGGGCTGTGTAAGAAAAGATGGCAAGACGGTCGTCTAAGCCACAAAATTTTGCTCGCTTCTTTAAGGTTTATCTGCCTGAACACTATCTCACTTGCCTTTATAATATTTTCGCATTTTTGTTTCATATGACGCTTCATGTTAGCCGGCCGTCCCACGCTTTTTGTTTCACGTCATTGTTAGATGATCATATAGTCATATCTAGATTAGTCTTCTATGAGCTTCTCTAGCTAGCATGTAATTGACTCTGAAACATTAGGTTTATATAGTAACTCTCTCTGATCTTATATTGTGAAGTAGCAGTCGATTTCTCTCGCATGTATTTGAAAGTCTTATATAGTCAATTATGTGCTTCTTGTATTGTGTAACGTATTTTTCATTCTGGGTCATTCGGAAACAACCTCGTTGTAATTTCTAACATAGGGGTTAGGCTGCACACATCAGATCCCCAACCTTGGTGTTATATAGTGTAGACAGGAGCATTTGAGGCACAGTCGCGCGTAAACTTGTAATGTTGTTACTGTCGTGTAATTCCATCATCTGTAAGGATGGTCTGTTGTCTAGTAACAAAATGATGCATGTGAATTGGGTAAAAAAATTGCTAATGTGCAGAAAACATAGCAGAAAACTTGGAGATGAAAGGAGTAAATTTGAAGGACACTTTAATAGACTGATGTAACGTATATATGGTGAATCCTGCAGTTGATACCGCCCCCTTTCATAAAGAAATTAAACGGAAACGTCCCAAAGACGGTAGTCTTAAAGAACTCACAAGGTAAACTCTGGGAAATAGATTTGGAAAAGGCAGAAGACAAGGTATACATGGGACAAGGATGGGTGGCATATGTGCGCGATAATTCTGTGGTGGTTGGAGAGTTCTTAGTGTTTGAATACAACGGGAATGCCGGGTTTTCTGTCAGAATATTCGGTAAAAGTGGATGCCAGAGGAACGAGGCTAGTGCCTCCGGTGTTCAGCCTGTTGTTAAGGTTGAGTCACAGGCAAGATCAGATGGATTAACTTCTGCAATTACTGAGAAAGTATCTGAAGGTCTGTGATCGGAAATATATCCTCGTGTTAATGTGTCGCGTTACTAATTAACTAATGACTCGTATGCTTGCAGGCCCTTGTGTAACAATCAAGGATAATAACACAGACAGGAACATTGAGGCTAACAAGATCAGATTTGTAAAAGTTGTTCAAAAGGTTATGCGCATTGAACTGGTAATAATAACTTCTTGCTCAAAAGAATAGCCTAACTTGTTAGATACAGTTCTTTTATGCACTTCATCTTATACTGTTACATGCATATTGTAGTTTGTAAAGAAAAAAAAATCTATGTTTGCAGCTCATTCCTCGAGACACCATGAACGTGTATAACATAATTCCACCCAAAGTAGGATTCCCGGAAAAGGTAAATTTTCGCGGTCAGAATGGGTTCTCGGAGATATTAACTATATGGCAGAGGCCTGATAACTGAGTTGTGTTGGTCCGTGGGTGGCGGAGATGTTATCAGAAACACAAACTTGTGGAAGGAGATAAATGTCAGTTTGAGATTATCCTTTCTAAGCAGAGAAAGATCAAAGAGATTATACTGGTGCACATCTCCGGTAAAAACAGTCAGTGGTGAAAGAATGTTGTAAAGTTGTTTGGACTCGATTACAAGTATCTACCTTGTTGATACACGTCCAAAAGTCGGACTAGGCTAATTCGTGAAAGTTCCATCATGCTAGCCTAAAATGAAATGTCTAGTGTCCGTATTTGTGCCTAAAAGTGACACGAAAAAAAAACAAAGTGTCTTAGTGAAATAGCCCATAGGCTGTTGTGTACTAGTACTCAGTGATACTCCTATAATGTGACTTGAACTACTTACCTCGGAGTGTGTTTTTTTTTTCGTGTGGAGTAAAATTGAATGCATCATTGCTTTTCCAACTTTCTGACTCAGGAGTCCAGTTGAGATAAATACAGAAAATACATTTGGCAAAACTTCAGGTAGCCAGGTTCCTTTGTTGTGAAAGTTCAAGGCCCTACATTGGCTTCCCAAGTTTAATTCTTTATCAGTTAAAAAATTCGGGAGTATATGAACTGATCCACGTAACATTGTGATGTGTTGATGTAACTAATGTAATGAGATTTAATGTGTTGTACTCTAGTGTGGATTATTTCTCGAACAAGTAGTAATATAAAACGTTAACACGATAGTGTTAAAAACAAACACAAACAACAATGCTCCTTATTTATCTTGTTGGGACTTGCGGGTATTGAATATTGATACATGAACAACACATAAAAATATACGGATTGTATGGACATATTTCGTTCGACATGTTTTGACTTGTTAGTGAACGGATAAAGATTGATTGTGTGTTTGTGTGTCCCATTGTACCAACGGTAACCATTCTAACCAAAACTTTCCTATGTCATAAAAATTGGACACTTTATTCTATGAAAGAACATTGTCAAATCAGTAAAAATCATCAGCTTTCATGCAGCGTTACTCTGTCAGTCTGTTGCGCAGATGATGAATACCCACGCTTTTTACTCAAATCGTGCTATTCAAGCTATTATCCAACAAGCCTTTATGTAATATACTCATCAATTCTTTGATTTTTTTTGTCAACTTTGCAATTTATAGTAGACTAGTATAAGAAACATTTTAGGCACGCACATAACCAAATATCTCTTAGGTGAAACTTTGGCCTCTACAATAGAAAGCATCAAATTTGATGTAAGTGATTTTTATTCAAGTGTTTGTGTTTATGGGTTTGAACTTTAAATTGAGTTGCATATTTTCTTTAATTATTCATTTTTGTTATGAAATTTGTATTTTAAACTGTGTACAGCTTGAAGAATTGTGAAGATAGATAGAAATAATGGAAAGGTTTTCAAAAAGAAGAAGAGGAAGGCCCTGTATATCTGAGCAAATAGATGGCCCTGACTCCCCTGAGTTCTTTAAGGTGTATCTTGCAGAACACAACTCCCATAAGCTGGTAATTTGATTTACTTGGTGTTTTTTTTATCTATTTTTGTTTCTTCTTTGTTCATGATTTAATTGATTATATAGTAATTACTATTTGCAAATTTTGCTGAAATTTAATGGATGTATAGTACATGTTTAGTAGCTAAAAAAGTGTTTGATATCTGATTTAGTACTGAGTAAACTGGATGTTTCTTGTAAAAATGTTAGAGCATCACTGATTACTGATTATCAGATTTAGTGAGAAATCGGAATTTTGTTGCTCAGACTCATCTGAAAGTGTCGGACAGTGTGGCTCTGCTTATTCATTGAATCAACTGTAAGTTGTGGCTTAAAATGAACAATTAAAGCTTAATGTCTTGTCAGACTGTCAGAAATTAAGTTGGTAAGGCGATTAACAGTCGCGTTTTAGTAGAAAAGACGGTCTGGTTTTCAACTAGTAAAATTTACCTTTTCTGTCTGTAGTGTGTAGATAGAGTGTGTAGGATTGGATGTAGACATATTATTGTATCAGTTGTTGAGATCACTCCAAAATATAAACCAGGTTGGTTAATACAGGTAAGATTTTTGTTAGGTAACCCACAGTATTAGGGTTTGTGGTTTCAATGTTGTGATTTCGTGAGGGTTGTCTGATCGCCTTTAGCTTTCTGAATTGTGAGCGCGAGTATTCCAATCTTGCATTTTATGTTTAAGATTGAATTTACTGGCACTTTGACCTCTAATGTATTTCGTGCACAACAGTGGTGAGAGTCAGCAAACTTTCACCTAGAGATTTAGTCAGCGTAAGCAAGTTGTTTTTCCTGAGCAACTGAAGTTTATTAGGATGTCGTTTATGACAGACCTCTACCTTTGACAGTCTGATTTTCGACTACTAGAATTTTCTTCTCTGTGTTTAGTGTGTAGATTGGTGTGTAAATTTGATTCAGGCCTGAACCAGAATTTTGCTGAAGATACAGCGAAGATTTTGTTAGTTATTCTACAGTGTTAGAGAACTGTAGAGCCATTGGGCTTTGTTGTTTCAAAGTTTTTAATTTTGTGAGGGTAGCTTGCTATTGAAGGCGAGTTGTCAGACGGAAACCTAACACAATCTGGCATTTTAAAAAGTTACTGCTACTTTGAGCGCCAATGTAGTTTTTGCACGACAGTCGTGAGAATCTGGAAACTTTTACCTTACTGCTCTTCACAGATTGCGAGTTCATATGTTCAATCAGCATAAACAGTCATTAGGTTATCTAGAAACTTGACATTTTAAGAAAGAAATGTGCATACCTGCATCTCTGTTTGTGGTTTTTGTTGTGTTACCCTAATCGCGTCATTCTACAGCTGATACCTCCTGGTTTCCTGGAACACTTCAAAGGAGAGATTCCGGAGAAAGTCATCTTGAGAAGTCCACTTAATAATAAATGGGAGATTAAGTTGGAAAAGGAGGAGCACAAGGTATTCATGACACAGGGTTGGAATCGTTACGTGAAAGATATCTCTTTAGATGATGGAGAGTTTTTGGTATTTCGTTATGATGATAATTATGCATTTACTGTCAAAAAAATTGGTGTAAGTGGGTGCCGGGAAGATGAGAATCCTGATGTGAAGGTTGAGCTAGAAGACACATCAGAAGAAGTATTGAGCTGTCCTACTGATTCCTCTGAGCAGAATGATCCTGTGAAAAGCGTAGAAGCTGTGCAAGAATTCCGAGGTCCTGTCAATCCTTTCTTTGGTAATCCCACGGCGAGTTCTACATTGTCTAATCGCTTTTTAAACAACTCGTGCCTCATCATACTAATTCCGACTCATTATTTTCCAGGATCAAGTAAAACTAACTCAAACAAGTTTCGATTTGTAAAAGTTGACGATGGAAAGAAGCGCTATGAAATGGTAGAACATTCTAGTGAAACTTGTATAAGAATACTCTCTCTGATTAACCTGTCCGAATGCTGAACTTCGTCATCATCTTATTAGGATTTATGTTTTCTGATGGGTTAATTTTCCGATTTTCAGCACATTCCTGTAGGGATCATCGAGGAGTGTAACGTAACCCGTCCCAGGCGTAAAGTAGCTCAAGAAATAGTTCTCCGCAATCAACATAGACTCGCAATAAGAGGAGTAATCACTCAAAGGCGGGACACTCGTGTTGTGCTGTCAGGTGGATGGAGGCTGTTTTACGTACAGAATCGGATATGTGCTGGAGATGCATACGAGTTAGAAATTGTCCTTGATCAATGGAGAAGGATTCAAGAGCTTGTGCTGGTACGAATTACCCCCAGAAAAGTAAGCAGGCTAGATTGGTTTTAGCTTGCATGATTTGTTTGTGGAGACATTATGCCAACCCCAAAATCAAACTGTCTGATCTGCTCAGGAGTTCCGACATTCTACTGTTTATAAGTTTAGTGGGTTACTTCACCTGTTATCGAGTAATTTGAGATTGAGATTGTATTGTAATAACTTCTTCAACATTTGTCTACTTGATAGAATGGTCCTTGCCTCTGTAGAAGGGTTGTGTTATGATTATGAACAACTTAACTTATTTCTCGAGTAAATAAGGTATACGGAGTATATACATTGATATACGACTATACTACGTAACCTTCTTAAGGGGTATATCTACTCTACCTGAACTTTCGTATAATCGTATGCATATAGTGTCTCAGATTATGACATTGATAGAGAAATTGTGCAGTATGAAGATCTCAGAAGTTGAGTTGAGATAAAGACAGAAACTTCATTTGGCAAAACTTCATCATAAGGCTGATGGCCCTATATTGATCCTTATTTCGTAATATTTATTAAAGTCAAACATGAACAAGAGGAACGTAACGATTCGCGTATGTGTTGCGTAGATGTACACTACAGTAGTACAGTGCACGACATAAATAACGAGGTTAGCGCGCGGATTGAAGTGTATGTAGTGTGCCCTATATCTCGAACAAGTAGAGCAATGAAATGTTGGGAACATTATTAGACGAATGAACACACTAACACAAACGTAAACATCAATACTCTTCTTATCTACCTTGTTTTTTGACCGTCAACTTGTATCATTAGATTTCATTGCGAAAATCGTTCATAAGTACAGAGTTAAGTTGCGGAGGGTGATCCTCTAACCAGATTATCTCCTCAACAAACGTTCTACTAAGCTGGACAAGCTTATGTGCAGCCTTGTTTCTTCTCCTTTTATCTACCTTGTTGAGGGGGTTGGAGTACACTACACGTAACACGAAAATAACGTAAAAATATACATAGTATATTTTGATGGATCAGTGACATGTGTTGTCATACTGGTAAGTCGTAACCTCAGAACAAAGTTGTGTGTAACAAGTAACAACTAACAACCGTAACCAAAAGTAAATAATTGTTGAGCTCTTTGTTCTATTTAATTTAATGACAGTGTATTGTCAAAATCAGTAAAATCATCAATTTTCATGCAATACTCTGTTCCACTTTCTGGTCAGTCCCCCTGATCACACTCAAACCATGCAATTTTAGTTATTATCCAACAAGCCTTTATGTTTAGCTACTCAATACTCATCACTTCTTTCATATTTTAAGAAATTTTGCTAATTAATTAGTTACCTTATATTAGAAGAAACATACTTCAGGCATAATATTAAAAAAAAAAAAAAAACCCACATACCAAATTTCTCAGGTGAAATTTAGGCATCTACAAAAAGCATCAAGATTTATGTAAGTGATTTGTTATCAAGTGTTTGTGTTTATGGGTTTGGACTTAAATTAAGGTTGCATTTTTTTTTTTTTTTTTGGCTATGAAATTTGAAGTATTTCACTATTTTGAACTGTGTAGTGTGTACAGCTTGAAGTATTGTGGAGAGAGAGAGAAAATGGCAAGGTTTTCAGAAAGAAAAAGAGGAAGGCCCTCTACATCTAAGCCAAAAGATTGCCCTGAATTCTTTCAGGTGTATCTTCCAGAACACAACTCCCAAAAGCTGGTAATCTGAATTTAGTTTTTATTTTTTTTATTTTTTTTTATTTTATTACATGTTTGGCTTATTGTTTGTTCATGATTTGATTGATGATATTAGTATTATTTGTTTATATTATGCTGAATTTTAATGGGTGTAATCATGTTTAGTAGCTAAAAAAAAAAGAATGATGTTTGATATCTGATTAAGTCAGTAGACTGGATGTTTCTGGTAGTAATATTGAAGCATCACTACTGATTTCTGGTAATCAGCAGTTTTAGTGGGGATTCACATTCTGTTGCTTAGACTCAGCTCGAAGTGTCGGACACGGTTGCTGTCAGACACGGTGTCAAGATGACACTGCTATTTCATGAATCAGTATTATGTTGTTGGCTGTAAATGACAGTCTGATTTCCGATTAGTAGTTGATAAAAGAGGCGGAGTAATTAGTCGCGTTTTACCAGAAATGACAGTCTGATTTTCCGATTAGTAGAATGTACTTGTATGTCTTTATTATGTAAATTGGTGTTTAGAATTGGATCAGGCCTGAAACAGAACTTGCAGATGATATTTTGAGAATTGTATTGTATCAATTGTTCAAAAAACTCTAAGATAAAAAAAAACACTCTGAGGTCGGTTAATGGTGAATACAGTAAAGGTTTTGGTCCGGTATCCTACAGTTTTAGGTATCTGGCTGTTTATGTTATATGCATACCAGAGATTTGTGAGACTGAAGGTAATAGATGGAGGCATAGAGCCAAGAGAATATGTCGTTCCAAAGTTCCGATTTCATGAGGTTTGTCTGTTCACAAACTGTATAAGTGCGTGTAATGAATCTCGCGCACAAGGCTTACCAATTGCTAGAACCAGCAGACTTTCACCTAGACTACCTGCTCATAGATTGTGAACTCTATCTCTTTTTGTAGTTTTTGTTCTGTTACCCTGAACATTTCGGCATTTCTTCATTTCTTCATTATACAGCTGATACCTCCTGCTTTCATGAAACACTTAGAAGGAGAGATTCCGGAGAAAGTCATCTTGAAAACTCCACTCGGTAAAACATGGGAGGTTGAGTTGGAACAAGAGAAAAACAAGGTACATATGACAACAGGTTGGGAAAGCTATGTAAAGGATAAGGGTTTAGATCTTGGAGAGTTCCTGATTTTTCAATATGACGGTGATCATGAATTTACTGTCAAAGTATTCGATATCAGTGGATGCAAGAAGGACGAGACTAACCCTATTGTTAAGGTTGATGAGCCAGAGGAAAAACTCCTGTCGAGCAGCACGTTGCGATTTTCAAATGTTGATGATGGAAAGAAACGTTATGAAATAGTAAGTTCTCTCGTCTTACTTGCTGCTTATGCTTCATGTTCTAATGTCACAACTCCTTATTTGATTATACTATACGCGACACAAATGACCAAACTAGCTAGTAACAGCAGCATCCCACAGTTGCTGAACTTCATCAACATCTTATTCTTAGGATATATGCATGTTTGCTTAAATCTGTTAAACCACGCTCGGGCCTGGGCCGCACCCGGTAGGAGGAGAGAGAGTCCACGTCATAAATCCAAGGAGGTTTCATCCTAAAACCAATTGGCAATAGGTGGAGTAACTCCTTGGTTTATAAACATATCAACGCTCTCCTCTTTTTCCAATGTGGGACACTCACAGGTGGAGCTCTCTTTAACACTCCCCTCACGTGTGAGTTCCCCTTTTACTAGCAGACTAGGCTTAGGGGTTAGCCGGGGCTCTTCTACCTCTCTTCGACTCCCTCATTTCTTGCCCATCTGCGCAGACTGGACCTTCACAGGCTCACCGGGGCTCTTTTTAGCTTTCTTCGGTAGCATCGCAAATCGGGGCTCTCCTAGCTCTCTTCGGTTGCGTAAACTTGGCCCATCTGCATCGGGCCCAATTTATCTTCTTGAATCCCAGGTCTTCAACCATGGGCTCTGATACCATGTTGGAATTTTGGGAGCTACATTTATGTTGGTTTGAGTTTTACAGCAATGGGAGGAATGGAGAAAGGTTAAGAATTGGGTTGTTTATCTGAAAACCCCTTTTAGTTGCTTATTCATCCCTTGAAGTAATTTTACAGCAGCTTATTTATAGCCTAGATGGATTATTCTAGACTTTTAGGAAATTCATAAAGACTCTTAATTAATACAAGGAGACTAGGACTCTAGGAGACTCATCTCTTTGTATTCCTAGACTTGACTAGATTTCTCTAGAATAATTTCAATCAATAGAACTAATTATGCAGAAAGTCTCATGTGCTTCAACAAAATCAAACACCAAAACCTGTGAATGGGTCTTTCTAATGTGTTAATTTATCCGAATTTTCAGCGTATTCCTGCAGGCATCATCCAGCAGAATAACATAAAGTGTCCCAAGCGTAAATTCCATCAAAAGATCACTCTCCGGAATCAAAGTGGGCTTTCACAATCAGCAGTAGTCACTCACAGGCGAGATGGCCGCATTGTGCTGCACGGTGGATGGAGGGAGTTCTACGAACAGAACCATATTGGTGATGGAGATGAATACGAGCTCGAAATTATCCTTGATCAATTCAGAAGGATCAAAGAGTGTGTCCTGGTACGAATCTCTCGCAAGCGAATAAGTAGGGTAGATTTTTTTTAGCTTTGTGTGTATAAAGCGTAATGGGTTACTTCACCTGTTAACGATTACTTTGGGATCGTGTTTGGAATGGTAATCGACTATGTAAAATGTTCGTGTTATAAACAACTATGGTGGTACAATTCTTTATCTTATTATTGTGATATCGTCTTATACTCTTATCAAATAAAATTATTGCAAGGAAAAGAAGAATCACCAAGAGTCCTAAGACTAAGATTAGCTGACATCTGATTACTATTTACATTACATGGGGAAGAAAAACCCTCCAACATCATTTAACAGTAATGTCAAAAAATCAAAATGTTCGAAAAAGAAAATTACCATCTCCAACAATCAAAATTAGTTACCCCTCATCACTACAATTTAAAGAACTTACCCTTACAAAGTTTAGTTAAAAGCCATACATGTCATCATAGACGGCTGTTTCAGCCACATCTTCCACCATTTCTCCTACCAACATTCCTCCTAACAACCCGGCCCCAAGTCCGGCCGCCGCGCCCATACCAAACTTATGCCCTTTCTTTGGAGGTGGTTGCACCGGTTGTTGAACATATCCGATTGAAGCTTGCCCAGGGTGTCCATATCCGCCAGGATACCCGTACCAGTATCCCATTTCCGCGTTGGGTGGCGGTGGTGGAGCTTGTTGTGGTGGGAATCCATATCCATATCCATTCCCGTTTCCGTGTCCGTATCCTTGATGAGGATAACCTGGAGGAGGCCCACCATAAGCATATGGTGCACTTCCTCCTACACCCACACCTGGATACGTGTTAGGTCCAGGTGTGGGCTCTGGACGTGGTCCAGGTCCTGGCATTGTACTCGGTCCGGCAGGATATGCGATGATCGGTTCATTGTTAAGTTTTTGGTTAGGTGTTGGATATGGCTCGTGCAATGTCAAGTCGGACCCATTAGATTTTCGGTTTAATTGTAAGACGGCCGGATCAAGTTTTCGGTCAAATGCGGCTTGGGTGAACTTTTCACCAAACTTGTAACAAAACTCAAGTTGACCCTTAAATCGCCCGGTAGAAGTTTGAACCTGATAGACGATGTTCTTCTCCTCCCCTGAAACGTCGACCGAGTGTTCATCTACGACTCCCACGGCGTCAAAGAGTTCCTTGAGAGGCACGTAAACCCGACCCACTTCCTTGTCCCCAAGGGTCCGATCCGACATAATTTGGAAAACCAAACCAAGCCGGTTCAACCGGGCGGCCGATTCATCCACATTGAATTTCATCACGTGGTTCCATTTCGGGTTTGTTCCACCATCTTTGTGAACCCCGGTTCGCTGCATGGACCGTGGATCTCCCGAGACCGAACCAACTACATACACATCCATCGTGGAAAAGACATTTACATCTTTTAAATCTTTACCACTAATTAATTTCACTTCAATTGGACGATACTCCATTATTTTCATATGCTTTATGCAAAAAAATTATTTATTGTTGTCCCTTTGTTTAATTTTCCCCTTTGAAGAAGTCGATGAGGGGGAAGATTGAGAAGATGGAGGAGAGAGAAAATGCTGAGACGAATATGTTTATAGTACATGAAATGTATGTAGAAGAGTAAATTGTGGAGATCTAGGAGAAGATTCTATGAAAATTAAGAACAACCTACTATAAGAGGATGGTGCAAATTTTGAGCAATCACATGTAAATTTATTTATTTTAAATCAGAGAATGTAGCAATTACACCCCGACGTTTTGCCGAAAATACCAGCTGCCCTATACACGTAGGTGATGGCTAATATTAAGATAGAAAACAAACTATTCTAAGAAAAGCAAATCATGGGTTAATGATTTTTGTTTATTTTTGTGCACATTTCAGAAATGCGGTGTCTTCTATGTTGTGTACGTTAATTTTGCATTGCAATTCTATTAGTTGATTCTGGTTCAATGAAAACCCGGTCCGTATTCGATAAACCCCAAATGGATCTATTCGTTGATAATATGGTGTTATTATTTTATTACGGATATAACTTTTAAAGAAAGCAGAAACTTTACGAGAATAATTTTCCAAATTATACAAATAAAATACTCCCTCCATTTCATTCATTGATTTACGTTGGACTTGGGTTCCCCTCACAAAATCCGGCCCGACGTAAACAAATTAATGAAATAAAGGGAGTAATTAACTGAGACCGTAAAATAATTAACTGAGACCGTTACAAACCACTTGACCGGAAAAACTACTTATTATTTTCATATTTTGGATGGATTAAATTCTTTTTTTTTTTTCTTTTTTTTTTTTTTGGTTTTAGGGTCATGGATTGAATTTTGAAATGTTCAACAAATCCTACTATCTTCAGAGAAAAAAAGCACTGTCAATAGGTGAAAAGTACAAAGAAATAGAGCTACAAAAGTAACATCTCTCATCACAATATTCACATCAAGTAATATGTAAACATTTGATGGTAAATAAAAAGAGAGGAGAGAGACGGACGGACAAACCAACAGCCTCAGATCAGACGCACATTTCTCGTTACATAAGACTACACAAAATCCTCATCTGTCCAACACCCCCATATGACTAGGGACCAACTTTTGCATCTAATGTGGTCTCCCTCAGTCGCATCTCGGCGGAACCATATTCGCCTCTGCACAGGCTGACCATTTTCGCTCTTAGCATCAGGTTCCGAGAAATAGCAGCCACCGGTCTCACAACTTGAGAGGCGGCTCATGATGCTGGTGTCCAATGCCAGGGGTTTACCACCCCACCCCGCAGCTTGAGGAAAGGCCAATGATGCTTGGTGATCCAGTGCAATTTACGGAGAGTATGATTTTTGTCAGTGCAGTCATAATCATAATGCATGATAAGGCACATATCCATAAACGCTCTTCACACTGGTCACCACATCATGGCACCTTGTCAAGAGACTCAACATTTGCTGCGAGATGTCGGCACTGGGTGGTGGTGGGGGTGGCGGTGGTGGTAGTAATACTTGTGATACACCAGGCATACTAGCAGTCATAGTAAGATTTTCATGGAAATTGTTTCTTGGGGCAATTTCAGCATGGTGATATTGGTGATTAATCGGAGGCCTAACAGATTGGGGAAGGGGAAGCAAAGGAGCTTGTAATGGATGTGAAGACAAGAACCTTTGATTGTTATTAACATCCATAGCAACAGAAGACGATGACGATGACGATGGAGCACCTTCGATTGAGGGTGACACAGGATTCCTAGACTCCGTCAACTGCACTTGAACCCCACCTCTGTTACTAGCACTACCCTTCTCCTCACCCATGTTGAATCTCACCCGGGCTGTTCTCGAGCTGCCTCCTCCATTGCTGGGCCCACCAGACTCATCACCTCCTGGGGGCTTCTTCAGGCATGACTTCAACTGCTGCACGGGCTGTGGCACTACAGGAAAGGCTGTGGGTCTGGACTCTGTCAAAGGACCCTGATTTACTGCAGGATCACCAGGCAAGTCTTCTGTCTTACCAATGCCCGGCGGTTGAGTTTCAGGTCCTGCGACTGGCTTTAACATGAACCTCACATTTGAGAATAGAGCCTTGCTTCCAACAGCATAGCGATAAGCAACATGGGCATCTTGCTTGTATAGGAAGGCAACCCTACAGGTATTTGTTTTGTAAAAGACGCGACTGAGCGAAGTGTCCAGAGGGCCGAAACGGGCAAACCTTGCCTTAAGTTCCACAAGGGAAGGGAGCGACGAACCAGACAGAAACTTCATCACAAGATAAGTAGGCTCCTCAACCCTAGGGGGCCGCTCAGCCTTCTTCCCATGTTGCACTCCCTTAACCAGCTTTGATTGTGGGCTTTGAGCTGCTGCAACCTTGGATTTTCCATCTGTCCGCTGCATTTCAGGATTCTTCAGTAGGGCCCTCTTTTCCATACTCGAGGCTTTTGCATCAGTGATTTTCCTAGCCCTCTTCGTAGCATTTTCCTCCTGACGTTCAGAAGGTATTCGCTTCCGCCCTTTCTTAGTGGGGTCGTCCTGCCTAGCTGAGAACTTTTGAGGCTTCAAAGAAGATACATATTTACTGCTCTCGGTAGGAGGTCTATCAGCAAATTCAGCACCAGGAGACCTGGTGAGCCGAGCCTCCCCTTGTTCTAATTCAGCAGCGGAAGCGCTACCGCTTTTCAGGTAAACCAGGGACCGGAAATTTAGGAAAAACTGTCGAGCAATAGCAAGTGCGTTCCTTTCCTTACCATGGAAGGGGTTCAGGGCAAGATCATGCAAGTCAGCCAATATCTGCCGGACCTCAGCCTCAGTCTCCCATTCTGGTGCCAATGGGACCAATCCCACTTGTTGAGGAGCAGAATTGGTTGCTTCAACATCCTTTTTCCAATGGGTCGCTTGGGTATCGTCTCCGGTTGAAGGAACAGCCTCTGTAGGCCCCCCCACTGGACTCACAAGAGATGTCCCACCTAGCACGCCTGAATGACTCTCTGGATGCTCCAATTTTCCTTTCTCTGCTTTCCTCGATTTTTTCAGTTTCTTTTTTTGACATTCAGGTTTCTCAGAGCTCCAGTCAGAAGCAGGGTGTTTAGCAGGCTTTTTCTTCTTCAACAGGCTACCACTAGTGGCAAGATTGCCTGCATCATTGGGAGTAACAACATTGATGTGCTTATCAAAAACTCTCTGCACGTCACCAGCTTCTGAAGGTTGTGGGCCAGATGTCAAAGTGTGACCTGCAAAAACAGAAAAAACATAATTTTCAATTTCACAATCTCGGGTTCAACTTACCACTAAATAGTCAAAGCCAAATTTGGATGTAAAGACCCCTTGCCTGCGGCAGGAGCATCTCCGGAGAGCACAGGATAAGCAGAAGTTTTCAAGTGATCCACAACAGGAGATTCACCCAACTCACCGTTAGAGGCAGCCTGATCCCTTTTCTGGAACACATAACCAGCTGCAGCTGAATCGGAAGTTCCATCCTCATTAGCAGAAGAAGAAGAGGGACTAGCAAGACTTTGAATTGTTTGTGTCGTCCTCAAGACATTAGATTCATCCCTGCGCTTGAAAAGGTATCTGTCCTTTTTGGAATGGTCCTTTGGTTTTGTGGCTTTAGTGAAGCTCTTCCGACCACCAACAGTATCCGCAAAGACTAACGGGCCACTTAAGGGAGCTGGGTGAAGCAACAATACACCAACCATCAGCATCATGTTGTGCCAGCACACATAATATACAAAGCTATCTAAAGAATACATGACATTAACAATTTGATGATACATAGTCTCCAGATTCTCACAGAGACCTAGCATTCACAGGTTTCCACCATGAATGTCAAACACAGAAGCAAGCGAAAGTACGAAACTATAAGGTCTTGTTAATGCATACAGACCAAAATACCAACAAGTTCAAAACAGGTATCGAGCCTTGCACCCAACTAGTTGTGTACGAGTTATAAGCCATGTTGAGTGACATATACAACAACTTTGCAAGTTCCCATAGCCATAAATCTGAACCCCCAACCCAAAAAAAATAAAAAAAATAAAAAAATATACAAAATAAGAATGCCAGTTTTAGTAGCTTAAAAGACAGGAATAACTATCTAAACGATCCACACCTAGCATTCTTCACCACCGCAACAAAAGCCATCAAACAGTCTAATAACCGAGCCAAACAAGCCTTCATTTCACCACAAACAAAACCACCAAATGTAATTGGCCGGCAAATGTCATGATCTCTTCGTAAAGCAGACACTCATCTATCTTGCAGACATCCTTATATTGCAAAAGAGATTGACCCAGTTCCTCTTAGTAACGTGAGAGTCTGAAATTACAGAGCTGCTCAAAGTTCATCATCCACAAACCAATCCTAGAATGTATGCAAATTACAGAATTAAGGGTACTCTGATCTAAAAGCCTAGACTGGACAGTAGTGCAATCTCCCAATGGTTTCTTCACTTTTTAATATCAGTAAGTGCTTCGACACAATGGTACTGCCAACTATAACCAGTTTTATGATTTCCCCAAGTAAATTACTGAAAACCAATTGCTTCAGACTTTTAGAAGTACAATCACCATGCTAATAATTCTACAACTTCACACATAATCGTCCTAGTGTTCCAAAAAACAACGAAATTTTTACAAAGCTAACTTAAGATGGAGGAATCAATTCTTCACCTCCACCAGGAACTCCATCTCTATTATTTGGTACAAGCAAACAACAATGTCCAGTAATAACTCATGTACATAGCTGGGGACTAATAATGAGTACACGACATAAAGCAACAAATGGATTTGAATCCCATAAAATAAAAGCCCTTATACCTCGAGATGGTTCTTTAATAGTTGATGCTGATGGCAAAGGAGGAGGAACTGGCTTCTGGCCGAAAGCTTCGGCATAGGTCATATCAAACTCTTCGAATGTGGATCTACGGTAAGCAAGGGCAGTTGCCTTATTCTTTATAAAATCAAGGCTCTTACTATCAGTACCCATAGGAACTGCAGCCAACTGGTGTATAAAAGAAAGAGCCTCAGCAGGGCGAAAGCTATCTCTAGCCTTCTGAATCTGACTCACTGAATAAACAGAGCCCGGTTCAAAATCGACGATATCAACAGCCAGATACCCAGGCACAGTTGTTGGTCGGAAATTATAAGGATTCCGGCAGTAGCAACTCAACCCAAGAGCACTCCTCCGACTTGACTCATCAACAGATTCTTCCACAGCCCTAGCAAAATTCCTCGAACTTGTCTGCTGCGATTTCTCAGCATAATGAGGATCATATGGCACAAGTTCATCCGAATCAAACCACCCATAACTACTATCACCAAAAAAGGCAACCAAAATATTTCCATCCCTCCTTGTACGCCTAACCGAAGATGACGCAAATGCATCATTATACAAATGACCTGGCCACCATGGATGAGACTTCACCTTTCCCCACACCATATCACCCATTTCAAACTCCGTACCCATAACCTTTGCAGATACACTTCGCATTAAACTACCATCAATATCAATCCCACAAACCTTCTTTCTCACTAAAGCCCCTGAACCCCCCCGACTCTCCAACTTAAAATCCCCATCTTTACCGTCCATATCAAACCCCTCGCCTTTACATACACCTTTCCGCCTTGCTTCACCCTCACCTTCACCACTCGACAAATCCAGGTCAGGCTTCCCCATCCTACCACTCCCTGATACATCAGACTCACCCATATCACTATCATCTTCATCAACTTTCCTACTCTCCACTACTTCACTCTCCGAAATTTCAGGTTTCCCAGTCTCATTTTCGCCTAATTCGACATCTCCTCCACTCTCAAAGTTCTCACCTTTAACAACAATTCCTCCATCACCATCAACCCCGCCACTCGCAACCAAAAACCCACCTCCATCTACCTCCATAGAATCCCCATTTCCATGATAAGCCCCCAAAACCCCAATTTCACCCCCTTGTCCCGGCAAAACCCTAACTTGATAAAATTCGGTTTTCGGGTCATTCAAATCATACCCAGAAAAACCCTCAACCCCATCATTCAAATTCAAATCTAAATTCAAATTAACACCACCCTCATTTGAAACCCTATTTTCTCTTTCCTCCTCCATATCAAAATCTTTCTCCATCACTAACACCATCTACCATACAAATTTAAACAAAACTAACCCAAAAAATAAACCCAATTAATATCAACAAAATCAAAACTTTATATCAAACAAAGATGACATGAAATCAACAGTCTGATATATAAACTGTAATAATTACGCAAAACCCACCTCAATTAATCAATGTCACATCGATAAATTGCGATAAAAGCTAACAAAGCATGGGAAAATTAACCAAAGTAAGGAAATAAAATCAAATAAATTGAAAGAGGGGTTTAGGTTTAACTTAGCTGAAATTTTTTGAGTGAGAATCGAAGCTTTCGAAATGGTGGGAGAGGAGGGAGAAGAGAGAGGAGAGAGAAAATGGAGTTTTCTAGGTTAGAAGATTATTAGAGTAGGAAGGAGAGCTTTTTCATTTTTTATTTTTAATTATTTTTATTTTTGTTTTCAGGTTTTTAATTTAATTTCCATTCATTTTTATTTTTTTTTATTGATTTTAGGGGTTATTATTGAAATATTTTGGGGATGATATTGAGGGAAATTGATAAAATTAGGAAGATTTTTATAGATTGAGATTTTAGATTTTAGATTATTGCACTGACACCATTTGTCAAGTATTTAGTCACCTTTTGCCACCACATTAAATGAATTTGAAATTTTTGTTTTGGAAAAAAAAAAAACGTGTTTCTTTGATTAAGTAAGAAGTAGCGATCATTTGTTTCATTTTATGTCTTGTTTGATTTGTTATTGTATTGTTTACTTAATCATGATCATCATATCAAATTCGTGATATGACACAATCTTTGTAAATTGATACTATATCAAATGGTGCAATAAGTGGGATAAATTTCCAAGGATTAAGAAATAGCTATGTAAACTTTGAAAGGGAGCGGAATTTAGTTTGTTTAAAAGGTATAAAAACATATTAAATGGGTTGGCGAGCGTTACAAAATACATTAAATGAAATTTAGACGTCTTAAACAAGCTAATAACACCATTTGCTTGTCAATGTAGCTCTATCCTACTTCATGTTCCGCTCGGATTATTCTTTTACCAGTTACCTCTAATAGATGTCGTTGCGTATAATTTATTGTGGTTAAAATTATAAAAAGCAATACTTCATAGTTCATACAATGGTTCAATTTTTTAGATTCCAAACTTAGGGTACTTATTTGGATAATTTCAGCCGACTTTGTGTATTCGTAAGGCTAGTCACACTGATTTGCCCGACTCTATTTGGATATAGATCAAGTTCAATGGTAGAGATAGCTCTACGTAGTTCGAGTTACGAAAGTATATACTTGAGTAACTTTTATAGGTTATATATGTATTGCTGCCGTCATGTCGAAGTGATAAAACAAAGGTTGAAGTTACACATGCTAAAATGATCGGTTTATCTTGTAAATGCCGTATGACTTTTATTAATGAATTAATGATATTTTCCTCTAAAAAAAAGTTACACATATGCAATAGAACATTAGAATACGTCACACCACTTACTCATGAGAGGACACATTGGCATTTGGCAGTCCATCATATCCTTTTCCACTGCCATGGAACAACCATCGTCACATATTGTTTGTGCAGAGGTAATTTAGGCACAAATTGAAACATTGCAGCGGAAGAGTATCAAAATCCCCTGGCATTATACCTAGCATTTACTTAATCGTCACATTTTATCTTTTTTATAGCACCACATTCAATCTCTTTGTTTTAGATGGTCACATTTCATCTTCAAAACCAAAATTCAAGTTAACTAACCTTGGAAATTAGTACATTTAGCCATAAGTTTTTTTTTTTTTTTTTTTTTTGAAAACACATTTAGCCATAAGTTAAAGCAACCATCTTGAAGAGTTTTATTACCTAATAATCCACTCGGGAATTTATACAAAAAAAAAAAAAAAAAAAAAACGTACGTCAACATACCAAAATCAGGGGAGCATGGTCGTAGTTTTAAAAGCATACTAAGAGAAAGGCAAGGCCAACAACAGCCACCAAGAAAACAACAAACACCAAGAACCGGTGAGTGGCGGCGATCACTAACAGGCAAGACCGCGCGATCAAAACTGTTGAAGCAGAGCGGAAGTGACAACAGTATTGGACAATCAACGATATATTGCTCCTTTAAGTACTACGTATAGTCTTTTACACCTTTCACATAACGATGACTCCAAACAATTTCTATCGTACTATCACGGAGAGACCGGACATACTACAAAATATTTATACAGGGCTTGAGTCCCCATACTCCCCAGCAGCCCTCATATCCTCCTCACATTTAGACTAATGGGTAAAGAAACAGTATCGTCCCTCCGGTAATAGAACAAAAAAAAAAAAAATCCTCAATAGAGGCAAAAATGAATTTGTAAAATTAAGATCGATCACAAACAAAAAAGACAGCAGCGTTGATTGTTTAGGCGTCATCCTCTCTACCAGGGGTCCCTGCAAGCCAGCCCCATACGCCACCAGAACCCTGCCTCTGTTTTGCACTTAAAGCGGCTTGTTCAGAAGCCGCCTTTTGTCTGCGAAGGAGTTCAAGCTCCTTCTCCATTTGTTCCAATGTTTGTAACTTCTGGCGCAATTCCGCAACGTCAACCTGCAGAATCCAATATACAATGAGCGATGTTTCATAATGTATCATCAAGCCATTTTTTTTATGGCCTGCCAAAGCATCAAAGCCATTTTTTTGCGTCTCAATACCACAACAAGGCTGGGGGGAATTAAAGAATTATTCCCGCAAAACATTTCAAGGACGTTTTAGTCTCTCTCAAATCTCAATAACCCAACAGCTTTCTTGAAAACAAGTGAAATCATCCTTCCAAACCTGAACGATGCTTAGCAAAAGGACAACCCCCCCCCCCCACCTCCAATTGTTATAAGAATCCGCCGGGTTACAGCAATTGTTCGTACCCCTTCTCTAGTAATCCTTAACTACTCATAATAACTTTACATTGTTTTCTTTAGTTCCTAGCATGGGCCCAACACCAAAAAACACTCTCAGGGGGTATGAGAAGGAGAAATTCCCCCGGGGGTACCTTGTAATTTTCCCTTCACCCCACTTCCCGGTTCCTTTATCACTACAAGGGAAGCTGAGGAATGAAAATTAACCGAGTATGCAAAGCCATTTCAGTACGGCAATTTCAGATGGCGATTCATGCTAGCCTATCCAAATCATTTTGGGACTAAGGCTTGGTTGTTATTACTGTAAAAGGATTCTGAAACCTAGAGAAAAGCCCATTTATAAATAATAGATTCCTTCAGCTACCTTGTTGATTTTCTTAGTTCTCCACAGTCTTCCTTATGTGGAGAGATTGTTTTAACAATACACAACCAACAAAAATTAACTACGAAAGAATTTGAAATAATAAAGGACCAGCTAAAACCAAGATTAGTCTTATACATAAAAGAAACAAGAGTAGCATGGCATACCTCAAGCTTAAAACATCTAGATTGCTCAGAAGCAAGCTGACTACGTACGGATTGGAGTTCCTGCAGAAAAAGAATCCCTGGTCAAATTTATATTGAGCACAGTCGAAAGTCATAATAACATAAACTTAAATATTTGAAAACTTCAGGACTGCGCATATGTGCCTAAGACAAAACAACCAATTGAAGATCCCACATGATGCTCCTCTTTCCTAGCTTACAGGATGCATAAGAGCAACTGCAAAGGTAAACTACAAAATTTGTAGTTTCGATATGCCATTTAGGAGAGTGGGAGACTGTAAGCTATTTTCTTAAACTACAATTGATTTTTTTTTTTTTTTGTATTCTATTTAATTGTCGAGCAACGTAGCCTGGTGGAGCAACGTGGCCTGCCAAACATCGAAAGGCTATTTCCAGATATCTGAAAATTGTATCAAAATTGCAAAGACCAAAAACTACCCACCGCATAAAGCAGAGCAAATAGCCTAGTGGTGCATTTTGCTTTATTCCATAATAGGCCAATTTCAAGAATGGAAATACAGTACTCTACATTTTTCAAAACCCTCCACACATAATTTGAAAAACATAAACGAATGAAAGAAATGGACAGAGTATCTCATAAATCACGACCAAAAAAAAAAAAAAAAAAAAAAAAGCATTTCAGATCAATCCCATTCCTCACAGACAATCTTCTTCCTCAGGAGGAACGCTGGCAAAAGTTCTTTTATCATCATTACCACTATGTCACAAATGTGCATAATAGAGTCATTCCACCATACCCTAACCCCTCTCAAGGAACAGTAAAACCAATCTACACGTATAAACCAAAAAGGAATTAACAGTCATTCAATAAGATAAAAATGATAGATAGATAATGACCTTGTGAAGCTCAGCACTTCTACTTTCGGCTTCTGTTAATTCCTGCTTTAGTTGGTGATTCTGTGACTTTTCTCTACTTAGTTCAGAATCCAACTCTTCCTTTCCTTTCTTTAGAACGGCTATATGGCAGTCTCCACTTAGATGCGTCTTCGTTTTCTAAAAATGGCAAAGCACCAGCACAATTTAAAGTTAAAGACACCAGATAATAGAAACGACTGACTTTGACTACAACTATGACGAAACACTGACACCTTCTTTGGTACGAGGCTTTTGATAAATGATAATGATTTTATGTCTACTTTAAGATAAATGTTCATGGTAATGGGGCTCTAGCACCAGGCAGGTAATTTTCTTAATAAACTTTCATCATCGATCAGTACATTACCGTATTAGGTGGTAATGAAACTGGAAGAAGAATTGTAATGAAGCATTAAGCCTACTGCTGAGGATCATTACAATGAGAATATAATGAAGCATTCAACCTAAAAACATAAATAAAACTCATTACCATTTCTACTTTTTATGACATCGAGAATTAACAAAGCAAACCCCCTCCCCTGCACATGCGTGCACAGAGAGTAGATTGAATAAGAAAAGGTGGTTCAGGAAAAGAAAAACCAGACTAAATTACCTCTGAATCAACATTGTCCATTACAATTTCCCTGATTTTTCCATCTGGTCCTGAGTCCATTTCAGATTCAAAATCCCTGCTAGCATTTGTTGCGTTATGAACAGCAGAAACACTGTCTGGTACAGGAGTTTCAATCATCTTGGACTGCAAGGTGGATTTGTGGCTGGGTTTGAGAACATGAACCTGTCAAAATGTTATCACGATGAATGTAGGGACAAAAGTACAGTTACATTATTCAAAAGCGTTTAAAGACGAGGAAAGCAGACAGACCTCATTGTTGTAACGACCGTTATAGCCTCCAAAAGAGACTAGTACATCTTCCCCGCTGTATGAGCCCACAACCAAACTTAATCCCTGAAAGAAAGAAAGAAAGAAAGAATAAAATTAACAGTACAGTTAAGAGTTGCATGACCAAGAGATTGTTTTCAAAAAATGAAGTGCTTAAGTATGGAATAAATATGCTCAGGATCTAATGGCCTTAAAGGGCATATAGGATTGGTCAAGCCAGCAGAATAGTCACTAGTTCACAATGCGGAGATGTAAGCCCAATCCATGCAGATCTAACGTCATACGGTCGCATCTCACAAAATGCATACATATGACCTCCCCCGGCTCCCCAACCCACTTCTGGAAAGATATGCAAGGCACCACTCATTCGTTCACAATGCGTAAAACAGTAAAGTAATGCACAGTTGACCTTAAGCAAATCCATCAGTGATTTGGTATGGGTCAAAAACTAGCGAGTATTATTATAAAGGCCCAGGTACAGGTAACAAACCCTCACCCTCATATTAATCAATCACCAAAAAGACATTATAAATGAGAGTGCATGATTTTCAGAAGATTTTAATCAAATTACCTCACTAGCAAGAGAGACGCGACCTGTGACAGAGGTGACTACAGACCAGACAAGTGTAGACATATTCAACACAACAGTCTCCACGGCACCTGCAAATAGTATGCAAAATCTTAATGGGGTACCATATATAGCTTGTTTCCCCTAAATGAAGAATAGAGTAAAGAAGTGAAACTAAAGTTGGTGGACAATAAGAAGAAAAAAAAGCTATTCCAACCACAGAAGGCCTAAAATGTATGCAGACCTTCTAGAGTCAATGGAGACAGCATGTTGTTGGTGGGTACTTCACTACCTCTAGTATTTATTAAAAATTCATCTGGTGGACTCTTGGGAGATCACTTCATTTAAGTTCAAACATTTTATCCGTTGATTGTTATTAGATCTTAAAATTCAACATGTTCTTCCAAGAAACTCCAAGTCAAAGAAATAAACAAAATGCATACCACTCTTATTGTCACCTCCACCAACAATGAACCAATTTTCTCCAATTGTCACACCTGCATGCCCAGCACGTGGAGATGGTATATCACCTTGCTGAGTGGGTCTTGACCACTCCATCTACACAATGACAAATAGAGATATAGGCAGCTAATTATGTAACACAATACACCACTCAAAATTAAGGAAAAGGGTCTTACAGCTTGCAAATCAAGAACATGTAAATCATTGAAGCAAGCAGCATGAGAGCCACCGCCAAAAATGAGAAGATAACGTTCCGCATGTACAGCAGCAGCATGATCAGACCTTGGAGAAGGAGGCGCACCCCTAAAAAGAAATGAAAAGATGCTTTAGCCAGTACAAAAGCCCATACTGTCTTATACCTCAATTCAACATCTCATGATACTGAAGAGTTGTGTGTTATAGATATCAAGCACTTCTCAAAAAACCACAAATGATTCATGACTTCATATATGTGAAGTAGATTAAAAAGGCACGTTGATTTAACATTCTGAGACCCACTTACGCTGCATCAAATTCATCCCATGTCATAGTTTCCAGGTCAAGCAAGTGAAGATCATTTAAAAGACTTCTGCTTGCATTTTCACCACCAAAAATAACTAAACTCGAGCCTACAAGAGTGACCGAATGACCCCCGCGCGACACCTGCAGTCGCACAGACACTGTCAAAATGCAGTCACACAGTCACAGAATATCACAGTCGAAATTGCACAGATACAAGAACAACAACATCTTTACCCCAGTGCCTTAAAGGCTCCCACCATAAGGCGGGGTAAGGGGGGTCGGATGCACGCAAGCCTTACCCCTATTGAAACATAGAGAGGCTGCGCACGGATAACCCAGAATGAAAATTACTTAGAGAATCGCGCCGACTGACTGCTACTTCACAAAATAAGAAGCACAGACAGTTTTACGAGCCATTTTGCTTTATTCCATTATATCCCAAAAACCAAAGAATAATTACTCTTTGGCTCCATTGGAAATGGAAACAGTCGAATTGCACAGATATGCATGGAAAACAAAGTTATCATAATTACATGAGTATGCCATCTAAGAAGAATAAAAGTTGGCCATCATGTCCCTTTCCCCTCATATCATAGTTGCACAAGGATTCCATCTATTTCAACCACTATAAACACATCAAAGCATAATAGAGGAAGAAAACCAAGCTCTTAAGCCAGAAAATTACTCTCGGACACTTCTCAATCAAAATAGTACATACTGCAAGAAGTGAAACATAAATGCTCATCAAATTCAATGTTTTCGCAACTTTAAATTAAAACACCGTTAGCAGAGATATCTTGCATTGGTACTAGCTATTATAGTACTCTATAGTCAACACAAAATTGTGGAGTTCGATAACTTCACTGGCATATCTAACATTTCAAATCTATTCACACATAAGTGCGAAATCAAAGTCTCCCAGACAAAGAAAATACATGCACAGAGAGAACTAGAAAATTATCAGCCAGATATTAGTGTGAAATAGAGAAGAGCAAGACAAGATTTACCGGTGGCTTCCCATATGTCTTCAGGATTCCCCACGTAGAAGTTTGAAGATCAAAAACCCTCACTGCCAAGAAGATAAGTATAAAATCACACTTTCAAGATTTAAGAAACAAATCATGTTGGAGGCAGCAAAAATAAATTAAATTCTAGCATATCTGAAACTTCAACACACTCAAAAGGCTCAAAACCAAATAATGCCAAACAGCAACAATCATCCACTACACATCTCACCTAAATAGGGATACAGGTACAGAGTGCTCCATAAGTGTGGAACTCAATATCATATAATTCAACTATGAGGAATTCACGGATAACAAGCAGAAAATCAAATTGTCTGTGCAAATTATATCAACGAGATAACCATTTATGCCTCACAAGCAAAGTACCTAAACAGACACACAATCTAGCTATTGAACGAGGTAATCATTTATGCCTCAAAAGCACAAAGGACCGAGATAGCACAAAGTGGGCATAAAAACTGTGGTTGCGTTGGAGTCCCTTTATCTCTGGGTAGTTCTAACAAAATAGTTCTTTTGACTTTCTTCATCGGGATTATAAGGGGAATTCATCAAAGGAATAAAAAAAAAAAAAAAAAAAAGGAACACATAAGAAAAAACATCTTCATCTGTTAGTCCTTTTGTTGGAAAAACATACAAACACTTTCCTCAAGCTAGGAAACCCACATACAAAGTGATACCTTGAATTGTCTCAGACGGATCCTTGGTATGTCCAGCAACTGAGAGAAGTTTGTCTTCCCATGGTATCTGCAAAACCAAGATAAAGATTATTTTCTCTCTTCTCAACACAGAAATATCAAACAACATTGTGCAATGTAAATAGTTCAAACTGACCAGAGCATGACCAGCACAGGGGATAGATGATACAGCAGATTGCAGGTCCGGGGTTTCAGCACCTGTATTGACCTCAACTCTTGACCAGGTCCAAGCTCTCAAATCTAAAGCCTACAGCAAAGACCAAACTGAAATAACTACAACATTGTGGTTTACCCAGAAGACTGAGCATCTATAATAGGGTCACTAAACAACTTATCGCAGGTATTCCACAAAATATCCAACAAAATTCAATAAAGCTATTCATGTGGACTGAGGAGATATAACACACCTGAAGGTCATTAAGATATCGACCATTATGGTTTCCACCATATACATACATCTTGTCCCCTAGAACAGCTGCTCCATGCTGCAAGTACAGGATTTAAACTTAGTGAATCTATTCACAATGAAACTTGAAGCTCCATTACCTCCAACAAGACACAAGTGATAATTAAAACAACGGAGAAATCAATGCTAAAAAGCGAATACCTCATATCGAGGTTTAGGGCGTTGGCCAGAAATCGGGGGTGCAGACCATTGGTCATACACACTGATGGAACCAAGACCTTCAGAGACAATATCTTTGTCCTGAGACTCTACTATTCTTCCGTTTTCAGTGGAAACCAACTTTGTCTCTGGATAAGCATTCCCATTCTCAACAGCTGCCTCGACTTTTGAATTTTGCTAACACATGGGAAGAGAAAAGGTACGAACATATCAGATCAAGAACTATAAGAGAGAAAAATATTACAGTCAGACGGAGAAAAAGAACGACATGGGAACATCAAAAGTTTCAGCTCTCTTCGTTACCTGTCGAAAAGCTAGTAATATAGACCAGGAACTAAAACATTTTTGATAACTAAATAAGTACTCTGTAATAGACGATATCTATAAACTTTTTTTTTCTTGGAGGGAGCGATATCAATAAAACTAATACAAAACAGATGTGAGGATAATCAATATATGCATTAACTTTTATGGGCCATGTAGAACACATATTTAAATCAAATCAGGACTCTGTCAAGTGACAAGTGAGCATCCAATTCAGCAAAAATTATAATAACTAAAGACATCACAAGGCTCGCTCTGAAAAGAAGTCGATAACAAAGAAAGGAGCCTCTCTCTCGATTAAGAAGCGAAAAAGTGATGTTTGCACTTCAGAGAACACAAATGATTTCCGACTCTTTACTACTACGTTTGCACTTCAGAGTTCAGAGAACACAAATGATTTCTGACTCTTTACTACTATGTTTGCACCCTCAGTCCCAAAAGTGACGTTTGTGATGTCGTTAGTTATTCAAGCCCTAATACACTCATGTCCATTCTAATCACTCTCATCCAAGTCATTTATTATCGAGGGGAAAAGGATGGGAGATAGCAAAGCCACAGGAGAAGACAGAAGAAAGGAGAGCTACTCCACAATGAACATGAATAAAAAAAATGATGAGATTAACTACACTCCTATGGTACTCACATTCATTTCTACGTCAATTACCGGATCTGAAACAGAATCAGCTCTTGAATACCATCCTGGGTCCAATTCCTGTTTACAAAAACCGTGGATAAGAGAATTATAGTGATGTCCTTGATAAGAATGAACAACAATAACATGATAACTTTCAGCACTTGGACACCTCTAAAATCTTCACAAATAGGCGCATGGCTTCAGCAGCTGCCATGTTTCCTAGCTTGCTCCAACTGAAAATACAAATCCATAAGAATGTGAAAAGGAATAGAACATTAGTCAATCATACAGCTTCCAAAGCAACCAGTAGCAAATGCTGGCTGCGGTGCAAGTTTCCAACAGATAGGTATTATAGAATCCAAAAATGCAGATTTGTAACATGGGGGAGAAAAAGCAAACTGGTACTTCCTCCGACCAACCTTGAACTTCCTACTTTCCTTATTTAATTGACCACGCTTAAAATTTCCTACTTATTATGCTTCCGCCTAAAAATTCATTTTTTTTTCCCACCCACTTGCTTGGTTTCCATTGTTAGTCCTCTCTCTTATCCTTTCATTCACTTGCTTGAAAAGAAGCAGCCAGGTTAACTAAACATAGAAACAAGGATTGTCTCGACACAGAAGTACATCCAATATCTCCAAAATATTTGAAAAGTCCATCCTCTGAATGTTACATAAAAAAAATCCCAAGAAACATGATCATATGGAGCAAACTGGTAACTGAAGATCATTTAGATAAATTGCACCAAAACATAGAGACCGTGTTCTTCCTGCAATCTAAAGAGACAGTAGTTCCTAAGATAATTTAGCAAGAAAGACTGCAAATACAAATCCATCAACCAGGGCGTAGACAGTTCTGGTCTACATCTGGAAAGGGTGAGTTTTAGAGTTCATGGATAAAAGCACTAACTAGCGTGCAAGTGTGAGGTCCATGTATATGGTGATAAGCATGAAAGCCTTCAAGATATAACACTCAACAGCTCCACAATATTGCCTTAAAGGCCCCCAACAGTACTTCCAGAGAACAGCCAAGGATCCAGTTCATAAGAGCAGACAAAAATCCCAAAATGCAACCTCTTCGAATACTATCATAAGACTGGTAATGATCAAGAGACAGCCTTTAGAGACATGCTCCAGGCCCACAGTCTACAGCTTACAAAGTTACGCAAAGATATAAGCAAGTTTTACATGTGTCACTATCGACTTTCATATTCACAATGGCGAAAGTGGCGATTTGCCCCCTACACTTTCACTAATTGTGCAATTGAACACCCTAACTTCTAATTGAACAATTTATCACCCTAACTTTTCATTTCGTGCAATTTCACACCTACCTCTAATTTTCAACTAATTTTGTAATATAATTCTTTTTTGCTAAATTCACATAATATATTTTAAAAAGAAAAAACCTTTCAAGTAAATTATAAAATAGCTTTAGCCGTAAAAATACATTACATATTTTAAGTATAAAATTCGTAAATTTTGTACATGAAAATCATAAAAATCGTTTAAGCTGTTGTATAATATAAACTTCGTATTTTTTATTAAAAAAAAAAAAACATTTAAGTATAAAAATCGTAAATTTTACATAAAATCACACATTTAAGTATAAAAATTATATTTTTGTATTTTTACTGTATAACCTGTTGTATAATATGCTTAAATGATTTTTTTTATATATTTTGTGAATTTAAGAAAAATATTTAAATGACAAAATTAGTTGAAAATTAGAGGTAGGTGTGAAATTGCACGAATTAAAAAGTTGAGGTGGTAAATTGCTCAATTAGAATTTAGGGTGTTCAATTGCACAATTACTGAAAGTGTAGGGGGCAAATCACCACTTTCGCCTATCCACAATGACATACATCTTTACCCCAGCGCCTTAAAGGCTCCCGCCATAAGGCGGGGTAAGGGGGGGTCGGATGCGCGCAAGCCTTACCCCTATTCACAATGACATCAAAGAAAAATAATACCTCCTGCTCATCCCATGTAAGTCCTGCAGAATTCTGATAACATGGTGTTGCAAGGATTACATTACCCAATGTCGTTCAGATGGAGTCTCATATCCGAAACATACGTGCAAAACAGAGGAAAGGTCCACCATTTTATCTCCCCATTCACAACTTGAATTCCAAGCCATAAATTTCTACAGCCAGCTAGTCAGAAAACTAATCTCTTAAAAATTCTTATCCCACCTTCACCATATCAAAACACAAATTTGGCTGATTCTAAGAAAAAGATGGTTTACGAAAGACACACTAACAATACCAGTAGACCAAGTCCATATCCTCCAGAGATCATCAGCTTCAACCACAAGAAATGAAAATATTACCTTTTACACTATGAGTCTAAAACCCATCTAATTATCGCATTTTTTGAATAGGTATCGCATTCAGTGTCCTGAAAACAGTGGCCAGCTTTTCTGCCTAAATACAATTCTCAGCAATAGCTCCCATAAAAGCTTTCTAGATAACAACAATCATTTAGTCAATCGTTACTCATCCCACCTAATAATGCCGTATTACAAGTATCAAATACTGTTGCAATGAAACTACTACTGCTGCGCATCGTAAGAACAAACTATCTACTCCCTCTTGTAAACTCCATCCCTAAGTGTATTATGATCCCATCTCCAGAGAATCTCTAATACTCATAATAGATTTCTACCAATGTATTAACTTTATAGGCTTATTTGTGAACAGTTTTAACAAAGTGCCATCGTCACAGTACGCGACAATTGCCCTCTCACCATCTCAGCAGTATGTCACGAGATGACTCCTGCCACGAGTAGCTCCATCACTTTTCCTCCTTTCACAACAACTACTGTCGTACATCTACTACCAATATACATCACAGACAACATTGACAACACTAGCTCATCTGGTTCAATACGCCCTTCACTTCCGAATTCACAACAGTAGCTGCTCCAAATACGGTGATATGTTGCTACTATAAATATTTGTCTTCAGTCACGACAATTTGCAGAAAGATTTCAAAAATCAGCTTCTATTACATTCTCTTACATGACTGGACAGAATTATTAACTGTGAAAGTTAACAATGTCTAATTCTCGTCAAATATATATAAAAAATCAAATGAATATTAAAAGTAACAAGATTACAACCTAATATATAGTGTCGCATTTGTTCTGTAAGTCTTGTAATCTACACTAACATATAGCCCAATGGTTTTGTGTATTCAATTCATCTATTCCCAAAGGTGTTTCTGATCACAAGCTTAGTTTAAAAAAGCGCGCCTGAGGCGCGCCTAGGCGCAAGGCACACTGAGGCGCAGCTGCAATCGCCTCAGAAGCTTGAGGCGCACTGGTGTGCA
>JBBYHQ010000006.1:13303950-13318130 GCA_038382645.1 Spergularia azorica | reverse complement strand
TCAAAGAGGTCTGCGATGTTTCATCAAGCACGAGTTGGGACCCCATGGTCATATGGAGAGAAATTTGTGAGACTAATTATGAGAGGATGAATGATGTGGGTAAAATCGTGAAGGCTGTTAACTGTTTGGATTGGTCTGAGGTATGTTTTCCAAATTCTATTGGCCATTAGCATATGAAAATCAGCCATGCTCTTTCCAGTTTATTCTCTAAAACTGTATGACAGTGTTTGTTCAATGGAGTGAAAGATATGAGTTGAATGTGTGACATTGTGGTTCATGGACGATCAACACTTCCGTGCCACATATGTCATAAGTCCATTATGTCAGGTTCCAATAATTCAACTCTGGCAATTTCACCCATTGATGTGGTGAAATTAATCTTGGCTATATGGGCATGTCTTTTGGAAAGCTTTATTTATTTATTTATTTTTTTTTAAATCCTTGCCAAAGGTGCTCTGTTTTATAAGCTTAAGCCTTACTAAATTTATTGATTCAGGAGTATTCTGAATTTATATTTTCTTAGATGGTAAACAATTGTGTTCATGAATCAAGAAAAATACAAAGGATGTGGAACATCCTAGAATGACAGCTGGTTACAAACTATCCCAATTTTGCTATAAAGTTGTTTCACGGATACCCCAAAAGCCCCTCCCCTTTTGCCCATAAAGGACGCTAAGCTTCCCAGGCCTGCCTTCCCCAACGAAGGGTGGCAGCACGAGACAACTCTTGTAAGGCTTGAGTTCCTCTACAACCAAACCCAAAAGGTAGGCATTGAAATACAATGCCGAAGGAATTTCTTCTCCTTATTTCTTCATAGGTCAACGTAATTAGTTTGTAAGTGGTCCGTGATTCCAATTGGACAAACCCAATTATCCCCTCAAACTCTGAGAGTTGATTCCATAGAGATCAAGGAACTTCACCGTACAAACATAGTGTGAGATGTCCTCTGAAGGCTTTAATCTTGAAGCCACTTTTGAGCAGTGTCAGTTCATGCTATGGGAAGTTAGCCTATACATAGCAGCCCAAGCCAAAACTATTGGTCCACCTATGTATGATTAGCTGATTAGTAGTGTGTTCTATCTTTTTTCTGGATATGTGAACATACTTTCTCGTATAGCACTATAGGGTTTCGTTGGTAATTTGTGGTGTATGGATAAAGAGACTAGTGTCTGCATTGACTCAATTGTGCCTGAGCTGTTGATCAATCCTGAAGTACCTTATTAAGAAATAGGTTATAAAAGTCAGATTCCGGAGTTGGATCGGTGGAAAGTGTTGAGGCAATTTATTTGAAATGAAGCTGATGGTGTTGATAAGCCCTTTTGTTCCCGCCTCTTGGTTTTGGAAGGGTGGTAAAATCTCTTATTGTCGGACACTCGAGGTATCTATGATATGGAGCTGATATGTATTGATAAGTCCATTTTTATTTCTCATGTTTATTTTCCCGTCCATTTGTATACATGTACTTCAGGTAGAGGGGTAGGGGGTTCATTAACTAGTAATTATATATTTTTATACCAAATATGCTAGAAATTTAACCTTGCTTTGTGATGTGTGTGGTGGTCTTTGTGGGAGGGGGGGGGGAGTTAACTAGTGATATTAAGGATGGTAAAAATTCAAGTGTTGACTGTGCTTCCCATGTGATGGTAGGATGATATTGAACTTGGGGAGTTCATGAAAGGATACTCGGAGGGGCGCATGCATGAAAATGGTTTGCCTCAGCTGTTGAAGTTGAAGGACTGGCCATCCCCAAGTGCTTCTGAAGAGTTCTTTCTGTACCAAAGGCCTGAGTTTATTAGTAAAGTGCCATTTCTTGAATTTATTCATTCGAAGTTTGGCCTTCTGAATGTTGCTGCAAAGCTGCCCCACTATTCCTTGCAAAATGATGTTGGGCCCAAAATATTTATCTCATATGGACTGCATGAGGAGTTAGGAAGAGGTGGTTCAGTGACCAATCTCCATTTGAAAATGCGTGATATGGTAAGATTCTATTCCTCCTTGTTTCTGATTTTGCAGGGCTTTGATCCACAGCTTTTTCCTTCATTTAACTAGTTCACCAAAGCTGATCATATTCTGTTATTTAGTGACCTTTGCTTCAAGACCCTGTATGCTTTTCGACTGTGATCATGGAACTAAAAGCGGATATCCTTAGTGGCTCCGATGAGATTTCTGTTTGAGCCATGTTTAAATCTGAGTCTTATTATAAACGCTTAATTTATTAATGCATCTGTTTAAAGTTTGGTGATCTTAGTTTTTGTTTTGGGTAATTTTCTTCTTGAAAGCCTGCTTAATTAGACCATCAGAAAGTAGGGGTTTCTGTCCGTTTGACCATGACTATTGTTTCGGCCAATAGACTTTGGAAGTGGGGAAGAACACGATAAGATTCTGTTAATCTAGGGCTTCCTCCTCCCTTCTTTATCTTCACTATTGGCTTATGTATTTGAGATTCAATTTTGTGACAGCTATAATCTAATATCTGCCTTCAGGTATATGTATTAGTGCATTCATGTGAAATGAAAGTTAAAGCCTTGCATCGGGAGAATACTGAGAAGATGCAGAAAGAAGATGGCGAATCTGGGTTGCATCCTTTATCTGAAGCTCCTTGCAGAGACTTGAATGAAGTGGCTTCAACCAGCTTACCGTCTGATGAGGGCGATAAACATCAAGTGTGTAGACCTAATCTAGACATAAATCTAAGTGAGCCAATGGATGATACAGAATGCCAGAGTATCGACCTTGAACAGGAAAGCATGAAGAAGGGAGTTATCTCTTCGGGTAGTCGTCCAGGGGCCATTTGGGATGTCTTTCGACGAGAGGAGATCCCGAAAATAACCGATTATTTAAAAGCATACTGGAAAGAATTGGGGGAGTCTGATAGTACGCAAAGCAATTATGTGAGTAGCTAGTTTGCATGAAATTTTAATATCTATGGATGCTTGTTTGCTAACCCAATTACTGACATCTCAGGGTAACCTTATATTTGATGAACGGGTTTATCTTAATGATCACCATAAAAAGAAGCTCAAGGAAGAATTTGGTAAGTTTGATGGATTTCTTTGATCGTTGTTCAGTTTCTAGCTAGCTTCTTTGTTGGTCTGGAAATGTAAAGCATGACTGGGAATTTCTACTTGCGACATCAAGTCTTAGCCAGCTGGCTGTCTATTCACTTCCGCTTTATGTTAGTTTTTCACCTGTTGCCTCTCCTATTGGCACCCTGGATCCTCATAACCACACCTTTTGTTTTCCTTTTGCTCTCCACTTTGCAAATCCATATTGTGTGATATGTCATACAATCAATGAACACTTTTGCCATTTTACTGGGTTATGCATGTAATTATAAATGTAAAAGTTTCTGCCACCTTATTGGGTTGTCATTTTTAGTTTTAGCAATGATTCTCGTGGTTTTCTGTTGCTGTGACGCGGACATGACATATCTCATATGCTTTCTTTTTGTATCAGTCCACCTGTGTGCTTTGTGCCTTTAATATTCACTCCCTTTCCCCTCTATCCTTGGCCCTCAACTTGCTGCTCTTGGTTTCAGAGGAGTTGTAATTCTCTAGTTATTGAGGAGGTTCTATAGGTATAAGATAGAAAGGATCTTTCTTAGATGACATGTTATACTTGTTTATTTTTTTGTTTACTTGGTTGTTATAATTGGTCTTTGTGTAAAAAGAAAAAAGTTGACGATCTGAAATCCACTATCAGTTATGATGGTGGCTTGAAGAGGGGCTTTTTAGCTAGGGGGTGTTGGTCCCTTTTGTGGGCTGCGGTTGGGCTTCTGTCCTCCCTTGTTTGTCGTGTACTTCTCTTTATTTATCTATTAATTATTTTACCTGTCAAAAAACAAAAAATTGGTCTTTGTTTTTTTCCCCTCTTTTTATTTATTTTTTAATTTTATTTGATATTTTTCGATTCCAGTGAGTAATAGCATTTTGTTTTTGCTAGGGGTTGAGCCATGGTCATTTAAACAGTACTTAGGCCAAGCAGTCTTTATACCTGCTGGATGTCCGTTCCAAGTAAGATACCTTCAGGTGAGTTCGTCTGAGTCTCCTTAGACCCGCTTGTTTGAGATCCCGATCATGGTTCTTTATGACATTCACGATTAATTTCTGTATGTATGGCTCTGATTTTATATGGATGACCGTGCAGTCCACAGTTCAGCTAGGTCTTGATTTTTTATCTCCAGAAAGCTTAGAGCAGTCACTAAAATTGGCTGAAGACATACGCAGTCTTCCAAATGATCATGCTACAAAGCTTCAAATGGTGGAGGTATAAGGGCTCAATCTTGCATGTTCTTAGATTTTGTTGTGTATGATCTGTAAGGTAATAACATAATGGAGGTGGATGTTTCTCATTTGTTTTGTGTTGTTCCCCCAGGTTGGAAAGATATCACTTTACGCGGCTAGCTGTGCGATCAAAGAGGTGCAAAAGCTGGTGCTTGATCAAAAGTAAGTAAGAAGTTATATTTTTTTTTTGGTCATTTTGTGTCCGTAATACCGTATTCTAAGTATGTTGCTCTATTTGTGGAAAGCGAAGGAAGGATGATGGCATGACTTGCAATTTTTTTATTTCTTTTCACCTATTAAAAGGTCTTTGAGGTGGTGATTATCTACCTGTGAAATATGACAATGATTTGTTATTGTTTTGCAGGTCTGGTGCAGAGCTTGTGTTTGAAGATCACACTCTAACTGCAACTGTTTCAGAGAACCTAGAGAAATTGATTAAACGACGACAAATTCCCTGCGCATGATTCAATTTATTGGCTTTACTGGGTAATTTGCGCTTTGTTCTGTTTCCTGTTTTTTTTTTTTTTTTTTTAATCTGTACTTTTTGTCATTGGTCATTTGGTTGTGCTTGACTGTTGGCTGCTCGCCTTCCTTATATCCAAGTTTTAAATGAGAGAGACATGGGTTTTACAATGAGAAGTTATAGTACATGATAGAAGATGGAATATGGTTATTATATTAGGAGTATTCTAGAAAAAAGAATAATTGACCTGGATATCATTGATACGATAACCGTAATATTATAATACATGAGATGGGCTGGTTACCCTAACCCTAATTCTAGAATATTCCTAATAAAATATCCATATTCAATTCTATGTCAGTACAATAATACAGTCCCTGCATAATGGAAGGGTTAGTGTGGAAGTGATAGTATAATCCCTGCGTAGACCTAGGCATCTATGTATATGTCAATAGTGTGTGCGTGGATTTTCGAGTTTTTTAGAGTTCAGATTCTAGTTTTGCATGTTTAAGAGCCTTAAAATGTGTATAATGGTATTCAAAACTGAAGTTAATCTTTGTTATTGAAAAAGGAATCTCATTTGACATCCTGGAGAGGACCAAGACTTTCGCTAGTAGTTGGCCATTAGCTACAAGCCTACAAGGTTCATTTTGAGAAGTTTCTCTTACCAATCTTTACACAACAGAAAGGATAATTGATCTCAGACTTATCTCTCTAATATATCTGCTATGACCAATTCTATGTCTGTCTAAAAAGTACTTCATACTTGGCTGTGATTGGAAAAGAGTGTAGGACACTTTTTAGCATATTTTGTCCAGTAAGTCATTTTTGAGGCCTGAGGTGAGCGCTTGGGGCTTTCAATCTCATAATCTTTATGAAATCCACGAACTTTTAGGTAGCATATTTGATCAACTAATATGTTGTTTAACATCACTAGTAAACAGCAAACTGGAAGAGCTTATTAGCTCCAATAGTAATTATTCATCCTATCTTTAAAACAAATGACTTTCGAATTCATTGATACATATTTGAGCGCCTAACTGCTAATCATCAATAGATTTTTGCTCCATCCACCATTGTAATTGATGGTCAAATTTGCTCTGCTGCATGATTTTCCTTTAACCTCTAGACACCATATGCTGCATGCTATTGCCAAATGACCGTTTAGTAATCGTCCAGTGACATGAACATCTATATCGAGTGCCTCTTGTCTCAATAGTACTAATTAGCTATTTGAGATTTGTTGGGTAACAGTTGAATGTTCTTTGTACGATTTATTCACTCACACATGCCCTTGTACACCTTTATCATGAAATGAGACTAAAAGAAGCTGCGATCTTGTAAAAATCTTCTTTCACTTCTTGCCATGTTGATTCAGGCGTCTGAGCATTCAGTGTGTATAGCCTTCCGTTTTGAGCACAACAGACTGTAACATTGTGGCGCTGGAATGAGGCACTGTCAACCTTGTATTCCAGTTCATAATAATTAATTTTCGTTAGTGAATCTCCTCTGAGGTTTGATCTTAGCAATGTAGCTTTCACATCTGAGCGACGACTGGAGCCCGTTATGGTTTTAATAACAGCTTCTCCTACCTCTTTTGGTCCCCCAAAGGCTTCGATCCTGTAAGTAAGAAATGATATGAAAACCAAAGACATTTTTATAGTGCAGGGAATTTTGATGAAGTTATGGTTGATGCCTAGTCTGTAGTTGATTGACATGGTCTAAATTGGAGGAAATATTCTTTGAAAGTTCTCTGACCAACTGTCTTGGGTGCTCCTTTATGTCTGTGAGTTATATATGTTTGTGAACTTGGTACCAACTACCGATCAACTTGTTTTAGGTTTTGTTTCCTGTATCTGTGACTTCGTGTTTGAGGTTGTTTGATCTAGAGGTTGAGAATTTAGACTGGTAGTCTGCCATTGACAATTTGACATGATTACCTGAAATCAAGTGGCACTGGGGAAACAATCACGCTTACATTAAGCTCCCCCGTTGAGCCAGGAGGACTGAAGGCAACGACCGGTTCATTCACATTTCTTTTGCGGCGGTTAAGTGAAGGAGGATCGAGAGATCTCTGTGATTCTGCTTTTTCAGCTGCTCTATAGAATAATGTCTGGTCTGCGACCCATGGTGCTGGATATATAAATTCTGTTTATATCAATAAAATGCAACATTCAAATCAGTGCCTGTTGGATGTTTCTCCCCCTCATATCGTTGCTGAATTTGATTGTTGAGCATCTTGTTTATATATATATTAAGCATGTACAAGTCAAAGACAGACTGAACTAACCAAATCCATCATCTGGTTGAATGCAGCGACTGTACCCTCCTATCGAATATAGCACATCCAGCTTGAGACCTCGTCCAGTATCTGGTGAAAGTCCGAGGAGCAAGCTTGTAATTCCAGTGAAATTAGCGCCAAGAGCCACAAGAGAAGCGGACCCAATGCCTAGTACAAGCCTCCGTTGAAAGGTTGATGCCAATGGCGCAAATTGCTCAGCTGGTGGTCTCCTGTATTCCGTGTCACCTTGTTTGTGGTTGCCGGATGCATGAAAGTAGTATTGGTTACATAACGACATTGTAAATTGTATTTATGTCGCCGACACAATGAAGGTGAATAATTAGCAGCCGAAATGGTGAACCAGAGAGTAGAGAGTAGAGACCATCGATAAACTCTGTTTGAAAGATGGAAATGTGAATACTTAACCCTGTAATCATGTAATGTTGTTGGCGACTCGGGCATGTAGAATTTTGTACAGCTAATACTCTACTAGTATAGTTAACGAGCTTATGGTGTGGAATGATAATGTTATCCAGTATGAGTGGCTCTTGTTTATTTGTGCTTTTAGGAGCATTACTAAGGATCTTGTCTGAATTTCGACTCGACTACCATCCTTCCCAAGGTTTCTACATTTGAGATTAATCTGTTGTACCTTGAACTTACGAAAGTTATATACATTCAGGACACAAGTAATTATCTCGTATGTGAATCACAGATAAAATCGAAGGAATGTTGTCTGATTTACGGTTCAAGGCGGTAAAATACAAGACCGATGAAATGTGTCAAGAATCAATAATCACCATGAATCCGTGATCCACATTTCCTTGATTAGTAAGTATCTCAAATGAATTCCTGGAGAAACAACTATCAGTATCTACTGGATGAGCACTGTAACCCCTGACTATAAGAAAGACAGATGGACCGAACAGGCAACTTCTCCTTTCAGCACCCCACTTCATACAGAAGCATGATAATCAAAGTTGCCGAGTAGCTCTCGTGGTCAAACAAGCATATCAGGCCAGCAGCTTTGTATGCATGGACAGGACTCCGAAAGATTCTCGTGATGATCTAATAGTGAACGACGATGTATATTGTAGGATTTACGTCAGCCTATAAGTTCCTCCATTGTTCCCTGCAGGACAAACAATTTAGGGTCATGTATCCCAGACATTATACAGTTCCAGGACTACGGAAATGGCTTCGTGTATGTAATCACCTGCAAAATGTAGCACTCAGCATCAGTCCGCTTAAGGAAGTGGATTGAGTGCCGTGCCAGGTTGGCCTCACGGTCATCAAGTGACCTCACACCCATATCATCCAGGACTCTAACTTTTATGTAGGGATCTTTTGGTGGAACCATATCCTGAAAACAATCAGAAATTTTATTAAACATCGCTTATCGAGGCCAGAGGCCTGGTGGGGGTGGGAGTGGGGGTGTCATGTTCTCAGACTTCCCCGAGCAGGACAAATGATAACTAGGGGTTAGAAATGCATACCACAGACAAATCAAGGCCATCCATCTCCCTCATATAGGAATGTATAGCTGAAGAGTGACTCTTGATGTATTGTTTCTCAGGCTCACTTAGCTTCTGCTCGATTACATCAGGAAGTGTATGACTCATCTTCCAGCTTAAGTCCCTAATAATTTCTGCTCGTTTATACCTGCATACTCCGGAAACTTATATTTTGTAACCGATTAAGATGACCCCTAAGGGAAAACATAGAACCACAAGCTAAAACTATCTTAAGTTTATGCTTACGCATATGCCATTAGGCAGCGCTTGTTGCGTAACAGGGAAAGATGGTGGATAAGCATTCCGCAGTGGTCGGCGTTTCTAGATGATTGAACATCCAATCCTTCTTCCTGCATTTTCCTGGCACAGAGAAGTTCCATTTTTATTTTAGGAATCACAAGAAAATGGTTTAGTAGAGAAAAAGGAAAGGGCGGAAGCCTTTAAAAAAAAAATAGCAACTGATCAGAGCTTTTGCGCGTCTTGGAAGTACTGATCAGCTAGTTATTTGAGGAGACAAGTGGGAGGAAGAAATAAAGCAGATGCATAACAGGGTGCTCTCAGTAACTTTTTTTTCATGGTAAATTACATTAGCATTTTTTTTTTATGGGAGACGATAGCATAACAGAAAAAGATAGTCAGGCATGCCAACATGGAGATGTATTAAACACAAAAGGACTTGCATAACAAAGGTGTCCGACTGTCTAGGTCCCAGTCTCTGAGGGGAATGAAATGGCAATAAAGCTTGATATCAATGACAGAACACTGAACACCACATCTTGGAACCGACAAGGCAAAATGTAAAAGCTGATAGGCACACGCATACTAAGAGTAAGGCCATTACCTGGTAAGTTCATAAAATTGACTGTAGTGTACTTTACATTCCTCAATCACTTGATTAAAGTCATCCTGATCGACATAACAATGAACATAAAAAATACTGCAATTTACCAATGAAGCTAAGATCTTTGGAACAACTGAGAAAATGGAATAAATAAGAACATACATAAAATTATCAAGGAAAATAGAATGAGTAATGGTCTAGGAGCACTGGAGTAGTTCCTAAGACAATAAGAAACCATTTTCAAGGTGTCGCTCTTATTTGACACAACGGGAGATCATTTGGTGGGAATCTTCGAAAAGTTTCCATATTACTTAAGTTAATCAGCCAAATAAATGGTCAGCGAAAAAATCACATCAGGAGAAGCCTCGTTCCAATTAGTCTCTCAAACGGAAAAGGCCAGAAATATCTCTGATAAGCTCACAGAAACATTGTTCAGCTACATTGTTGAGAGCATCATTAACATTGATAGGCAATTCTATCAACGTGTCTTTCTCATACTCGCCCAACTACGATTTTCTAATTACGACAAATGTCAGGACAACCCAACTTAACCAAAACCCATCTTAAACCTCCCTATCCAAACACAAACAGAAAAACTCATCAACTGATCTACAAGGTGCATCAAAACCCCTAACCTAACTTTGCAATCATCAACCAAGCCACCCGCGAAGAAAATCCCAAATCGTAAATGCACAAAACACGATTCCAAGCATATAACTTAACAATGTAGCATCATCATTAGCATAAGTTCATAACAAATCATGATAAAACAAAACGGTGGAGATTAGAGAAGAAGCTATCAAAGCTCACATTAAATTCAGTAAGCTGCCCGGGTTCGGCAGAAGCAAGCTCTTTAACAAGCTGGCATGCCCTTCTACCATGCATCTCCGTTGCTTCCATTTCAAGCTTCTTTCTTCAATAAAAACAAAAAAATCTGTCATTGAGGCATTTCATCAAACACATAGCAGGCGAGTCAATCAAATACTTGAAAAACAGCAAATTGGGAAAATTAAATTAGACGGACCTCAAATATTAATTATAATCATAAACCCTAATTTAGAGGAAAATTCCCAGAATTTAATCACTTAAATAAGATTGAAAACTGGGCAAAAGCAGAAATAATCGTAATTAAAAATGAACAAAATGAGGAAATGAAATTAGTCTTCGAAAAAGTTGGAGAGAGATAAAGTGAGAGAGAGGAGAGAAACGTACTTAAGAAGGAAGTTGGGTGAGTGTTGAATTCAGGGAAGTTCCATGGAAGAGAAGCAGAGGAGAGGAGAGAGAAAGACAAGAGAGAAGAAGAAGTTAAGTATAATTACAGTTAGAGGACCTGAAGTTTTACTTATTTATGTTTCAGGACCTAACGAATTGCGAGTGAACGTGTAAAAAAACTTTCGTGTATGTAACCATGCACGTACCTCTTTTTTTTTTTTCCCTTTCAAAATTTGGTTTGTATGTTTGTTCGAAAGCGAAACTCTTAGATGTAATCGTTGTACGCTAAATTGTTAATATTTATATGTGCAAGGGTCACTCATATTGATGAGTATTGTTCTATGAATAATCAATCAAAAAGCAATTTGGCTACATCGGTCCTCACCTCGAACATAAAGTAGATCTTAATACTTATACTCGTGAAGTCGTGATGTACGAGTATTACATTTTCTCATAAGAGTCATACCTAACTCAATTACTCCGATGTGAGATTAAAATATCTCTTTAAAAAAAATGGTGAAATTAGTAGCCAAACAAACAGAATTTTAAACGCAAGAATCTCTAAAATATTATCACGATGTGCTGCTATCTTCTGATGTAAACCCCTAATTAAACTATGTATATGCTCTACTTAGCTTGAGTTGATAGACTTGATTCTAACCCTCACATGGCGTGGAAGAACTTGCAACTTTAGCTTTTGCATTTGGCCATTCAAAACTAGCTTAAGGAACCAATAGTGAGAGACGAACTTTTGTCAATATGTCATACATATATATACAGTATATATATAAAACCGTCTCACAATAACTTATTGTAAGACCAATACACAAAAAACTTAGATAAATTCTATGTCTTGTTGGTCTCCCCGCGTCTCATAGCAAGGTTTCTTCTAGTTACGCCATTAAAATTTTGCATGCACATTCCCAAAAGTTGCAGATGTAGAATACTCTTGGGTGTAACCCCAAAGAAGTCACAAGCCTTAAATGATCACCCATAGACGCACAGTCCATAAATTCGTAGGACCATTCTAAATAATTTCCTCGTAATAAAATCAAGAAGCGAAAGCGTACCACTGACACCACACAAACTTTAGAGAAAATTCCCCATGATACACCATAAGAATATATGACCTTAAAGTATAGTATATGCACAGCTCACTCAAATCAGAAACAAAATAACAGGACTTTGATTAACCTGTCCAAACATAAGAAAATTACTGACTCAAAAATACAAAAATACAAAAAAAAAAAATACAAAAAAAGAAAAGAAAATGACTGAAGTAATTAATGCAGTTTGCATAGTAGCACTGTCAATTAGCAGCTACGCAAAAGGGCATTTTATCTGTGACCTAAACAAACTATGAACGATTTCAGGGACTAGACTTTTCAAATGACCAAATGTAATGCAGACAGAGAATTGATTCATTCTCCGGCCACAACACGACTTTCTCACACGTTTTTCCTCTCATCTCAGTATGCAGCGCAGCGCATTTTAGTACCGGTCTCTGAAGCGTCAAGCTCACCTTCCCTTCAAACACCTGATTTGAAACTGACCAGAATTCCAACCAAGAAGTTATCAGTTATCTTGTATGTTGTATATACAGTATCAGCATCATAAGTTTCGACAGATTGGCAATCAACTATGGCAAATTTATGCCAAAGTCACTTATTATGCCACTTATTTCGCTGAAGTTTGCATGCTGAATGCAGCAATCGGAGCAAGATTGTTTGCAGAAAGCTGCTGGAAGTTATCATAAATGGTAAAATGTTCACCATAGGAACACTAAAGCAGGCGAGTACATCCTTTCAAGATGAAGCAGGAGGTCAGGAAACTTCAGAAATCTCGAGTAGGCCATGCATCATGTTTTCCTTGTCATTTGGGATAGATCCCACAGGAGTCTATCCTACCATATCTGTATTCCCATTAAAAGTCTCCTCAGCAGACCCGAAAACCATATCATCTGAGAACATGGGGCTTTTGTTGCGGGATGGACGTGCACGCTTGGGCTTTTGTTCTTGAGGCACAGAAGGAGAGCGCTTTTTATACGTCCTCACTGGACTTAACAACCCAATTTCAAGAGCTTCAAGTGCCTTCATTGTGAGTGGACGACTCCTAGTGCTTTGTCTTCTGGGCTGTTGATCATGCTTTTTAGCCCTTTTAGAGGGGTCCCTTGAAGTAGAAATCACCTGGGGCTCCATAATTTCAAAAGGACCAACGGCTTCTACACAGTTTATATGTTTCTCAGCAACAAGATGTCTTCCAGGCTGTTGATCAGACTCGACAACTATGCTTAAGGGCTCCCTTGAAGCAGAACTGAATGTAGGCCCAATATTAACAGAAGGGCCCACAAAATGCTCATAGTTTTTCTGCATTTCAGCAACAAATTGTTTTGTGTTCTCAGCAATAAAATGTATTCCGGGATGTTGATCAGACTCTACAACTGTGCTTACAGGCTCCCTTGAAGCAGAACTCACTGTGGGCTCAATATGATCAGAAACACCAACCGGATCCTCAGAATTTTTCTGTAACTCAGCAACAAAATGTCTTGGCGGCTGTTGATTAGACGCTAAAACTATGCTTAACGGCTCGTTTGAAGCAGAACTCATTCTAGGCTCAATACTATCAGATGGCCCAATGGTATCCTCGGAGTTTATCTGTTTCTCAGCAAACAAATGTTTTGGGGTCTCAGCATCAGAACTTGTTGGGGTCTTTAGATCAGAAGGTCTTTGTTTCTTCACATAATAACAATCCTTCCCAGTATCAAAATGCTTTGTCTTCTCCACATCAGAATTTTGGATGGAACTGTTTACCTTTTCTTTTTGCTTCACTTTCCCATCCCTCTCAACTTTTGTAGGCACCTGAGGCATGTTCAAGTCGACTGCATGTTGTGCTGTAGACATGTTTCCGTTTTCTGAGAATCTATAAGATTCAACATGGTTCCCCATGGAACTATCTTGTTCTTGGTCACTCTTCTCAGTGTGAATGTCAGTACTGTCAGATTTTACGTCAGTCTGGCTAAGTTTAGGACCAAGAATTCTCAGTGTAGCATTCCTTTTATTAGCAGGCAAACTCAAAACAAAAGTCACATCTGTGTCAGCGCAGGAAACCAATCTCCGTCTTTTTGTGACTGGACCTGCACAACTTGAGAGGTCAGGTTTTACCCGGCGGCTGAACTGATGTTTTATAGTTCTTGACTTGTGGTTAATGGGCAGGCAGGCATCACGTGGATTTGATAGGCAATTTATCTTACCACCGGGATCACTTTGGCTCCCCACATTATCACTCGATGATCCTCTTGAATGGGCAGAAAAAATTGAACTTTGAAGACCATTTAAAAGGACATTGGCATCAGCCTGCAATTTTTTAGTCTTCCTCGTCCCACTGGAAAGGGCAAAAGATCTATCAGCTTCCGCAGGCAAGCTCATAAGTTCACTCACCTTATATGGGTTATCTTCATCAATCAGACTAGTATCAACTACAGTAAATTTTGCACCATCTGAAAGCCCCAAGGAAACACGAGGCTTGAGATAACAATGGCGTTCATGATCAGAAGATTCTTGGTCATCATCTGTTTTCACTTCTGTGG
>JBBYHQ010000006.1:13287409-13303672 GCA_038382645.1 Spergularia azorica | reverse complement strand
GCTTTACTAAGCCGGAAGTCCCCCGTTAGATACTTGGTTATCTCAGCACAGGTAAGAGACGACCAGGCCTTACCAGACGGCACTTCAGGACGATGAGGAATAATCTGATTGTTCTTTGGGCCTTCAAAGACCATAGTAGTAAGATCCTCCTTGCCCTTACCAATGCCTACAGCATCTACCAAATCACGGATGCCAACCACCGCTTTGAGTGTGAGGACATATTCATCTAATGATATCCTGTTCTCTGCAAATGCCCTGGAAGCCTGACAGCATTTCACAACAATGATAAGCTCCAAGCTCTTATTCTCAAGACAGTGCCTTAATTTCAAGAATAATAATAAACAACTGTGACAAACAGGCATCCCTCCATACGGCTGCCGCCAGGGAAACAGAATTGACAATGTACAGGTACTAAAAGGTATCATGTAAGAGAAAAATGAGGTATAGGATACTCACTACAACGGTAGGAAGAAACACTAATAAGATAACTGAGAAATTAATATGCAACTATAGTCTTCGGTCAAGTGGTCTAGGAGCAAGAAAAATTGGTTTATACATGGACTGAGGAAACGAAATGTTAAAGAGATTGCTAAAATAATGCAGATACCAATGATGCATGAGTACATGAAGTTATCAAGAGTTTAGGAGGTTTTCCGTAAAACCTTGTGAATTCCTTCTCACAGGCCTCACTCATGTCATCCTGGTGAGTGGTGACCCTCATTCTCTTTACATCTTCAACATCATTTTGCTTTCGTTTATAGAAAAACAGATTCATTAAAATGGATGTAGTGCTTGAGAGGAAAGATGTTCTCTCAACTAAGATCATGCATCCCACTTTGGAGGCCAAAAAAAAACTAGAAGGATGAAGACAGCATGCAGTTATGCTCCATACTCTAAATGGAAGTAATAGTGGCATGATAATAGGAAAGGCAGCAGATTACCTCCACTAATTTAGTTTTAGATTCTTCTGATATACGAGGGGATATACGAGAAAAGAGTTCTTGCTGCCTATATCCTGTGTAAAATTTATGTCCAATCACACACTTCCTGCTTCTCATCTTTCGGCACTCTGACCACCTATTATACTCAGCAGAAGCATAAAACTGACCATAGTAGTAAGTCAGTATTTGGCCCAAGCCTTTGCTCCCCACAAACCTTTCTAATTGAAGAAGATTCTTCCCAAGCAAATACAAACCAAGAAGAAAACAATCAGCTTCAAAATTATTCCAGGACTCAGTTGGGTGACCGGGGACAAGCCAGTTCCCATTGTTCACAGGTGTACGGTCAGGAGACTCAACTTCAGGTTCCACAAGACCATTTGTGTAAACTTTATGAGAATGATCAACATATTCAGGCCTTTCAGTTTTAATTAGATTTGCTTCATTGCGGACCCACATCACCGGTATGGGTAGTCCCGTCAGAAAAGAATGGGAAGAGTCAACAATGCCTTGGGATTCAGCCGGATTTATCAACTGAGTAAGTTCAGACTTGCTCATTACTGAAGGAATTTCCGCTTGATACTCATCACCAACTCGTGGATGTACTACTGGATCTCCAGAAATGCCATTGGGCTCAGGAGAATCTGGGGGCGGGGATGAATCGGAAAACGTTTCTGGTGAACTTCTTTCTGCTTGATCCAGGTGATTAGAATCCATCTGCAGCCAGAGTGAGAAACAAACAAATCTATTGAAAAAGTCCTTTCTGTTAATATGGTGCACCATTTTATAAGAAACACCCATAAACACGACTAACTCGCTAAACTTTCAACAAGTACATTATCAATCTAATAAGCTTTGTTGCAACAACAATCAAAACTACTGGAGTACAGAACAATCAAGCACTGATGCCATAAGAAATGGCACCATAGAAGTGTTATTACGCTCAAGGTTAATGAAAAGTATATGAGCCACAAACTAAACAATAGTGGAGTACACAACCCGCTGACAAAGGAAGGAACACTACCCTAACTTTCCTGAAATATACATACAACCCAAATGCCAGACAGCGGCACTGGGGCAGCCTCACTCTCAGCGCAAAGCTCAGTGCCGTTTGCACCCTGATAGATGGACCTTGCCCTGTGCTGCTCATCAAGCCTTCAACATACTGAGCAGAAACCCTTTATGAAGCAAGAGATTTCAGTCTAGAACCTCTGCTAGTCAAACTCCTGAATTCCTCATTGTAGCTCAAGACATGCATCCATCCCTTAGAATGGAATATTCAGATATGAGTAACGCTTAGATACTTCAGATTCGACCAAATTACATGGACAGCTCCCTCAACTGAACCATCTTCAACCCTCAGATCCTAATCCGTATCCAAAAATCAGATCCACAAGACCACCTCAATAATAACATTTCGTGTTTTCTAAATGCTGAATGCATGTATATTTCTTCTTACACATCAAGAATTCCGAGAAGCTCTGATCCAACGGCTAACCAAGCCAGCTCCCATTCCTTAATTTCACTACCTAAGGTACTAGCATAAACCTATACACTCAGAAAAACCCGACCGATAATAAACGAATTTAAGATTCTTAAAACTGATAATTTCCCAACAGTGAAAATTGTAGCAAAAACCTAACTATTCCCACAAATTCTCTGCTACATCAAATCTAATTATCCTCAGACATTGAAATTCCCAGGAAGCAAAAGTTCCAAACTTTCTCTCTCATACTCCTCAACTACCACCTTCCCAATAACCCCTCCAAGATGAGAAATTCTACCACAAATTGACAACAAAAACCCAGTTACAGCAACAGCTACACGAAACCCCAGAACCCGAACCCGAACCCGAATACCACTTCGATATCATCAACTCCACAACAAATTAGATCCATTCATCTCCCCAAATTCGTGCATATAACAACCCAAACCCGAACCCGAGCATGTACAAGAAACAAGACTTGCATCGAGACGAAACATGTTCATAGCTAAAATTAACAACTCAATAAACCATAGAAATACAAAACTTGAGCAACAAAACACCTACAGAAACAAACAACATCACCAAGAAACATAAACACGAAAAATGCCCAACAACATTATTAGCAAAAAAATAAACCCACCAAAGTTGCTACAAAAATATGCACAAATTATACGTGATCCAACCCTTTTTGTTTTTAATACCTTGTATATAAACTATATGCACAAATTTATATTCAAGAAATACTTACATTAACAAATACAAACTAAACCCACACAAAATTATAACAAAAGAGTGACAACATTTTACATTGACTATACAACAAATTATACACATACATACCAAAAGCTATAAACAACAACAACAACGTGAATAATCAAATTTTTAACACATGGGTAAATTATTTTTCATCAATTCACAACTTTTTTTTTTTTTATTTTGATTATTCTTAAGTTTCTCTTTTTTTTTTTTCCTTGTATTTAACAAACGAACCCATAAAAAAACAAACCAAAGAACCCAAAGAGTACTTACAAAGCAAAATAAAAACATCAATAACACATAACATAAATAAGAGTAGAGTAAAGAAGAAGCTTTTTTTTTTTTACCATGAAAAAGGAGGTGTAAGCTTTGATAAGTGAAGAAGAACAAATTTTGAAGAGAAGGGTCGAAAGGGAGCCAAAGTCGTCCTCTTCTTTGTATACGAGGGGAGAGAGAAATATAGGAAGAGATAGATTATTAGCAAGATTTACGAGTTTTTATTTGAAAAAAAAAAAAAAAAAAAGAGTAAGATTGGAATGGTTTTTTTTTTGTATTATTATTATGGGGAAGTAGCAATTAATTTACTAGATTGCCCATGGATGATTACTTGTCTCATTTTTATCGAGGCGAAGAACGAGACGTATACGCATTCATTTATATCAAGGTCTGCGATGGTAAATACCTTTCTCCGAAAAGTCGTTTACAAAGAAGTACTAGTCCGTGGCTCCGCGCCGTTAGCTGAGGGTCTGAGGCTGGGCTAGCAACATGGCTTATACTTGTCTTGCTTTGTTAATCATGTGTGGTTTAGGTGGTGGGGGGTGAAGGGTGCTTTGCTACTATTTTTTTAACTTTGATTGAAAGGGGTTTTTATATGATTTTGGTGCATGTAAAAAGATTGAAATTGTCTTAATTAGTTGACCAATTGGGAGAAAAGTTTTTCTCCATTTGAGGTAGGATTGTGATTTTTAATGCAGTTTTTATGACAGGATATCTCAGCGGATCGATCTGAGTTTTATTCAGTTTTCAGGGCGATATACAAATCTGCAGAAAGTATTTCTTTCCTTCGTGAATAAGTTCAGATTGTGTTTTGTGCAATTTATATTAGACAAATTTATTATGAGCCTTTCTGTATTATCGATTTCGATATTTTGGTGATTTGTTCCTATTAGTAATTTGCTTTTTTTTAGACATACATTGTAAAAAAATTGTAATGGTTCATTTGAGTTACATCCACAAGATGGACGACCAAGTTATGCATGTGATATTGACCATATTGTAATGGTTTATTTTAGTCTTAAGGAGTACTCGTATTCTACCAGGATCTATAACACCGTAGCTTCGAATGTCGTTGTAGTTGGCATTGTGATGTGGGATTTTGGTTATCGTCACAATGACTTGATATTTTTTTGTTATAACTAATGAGGCTCATAGACCAATATAAAATGAGTGCAAGGTGATTCAAACTTGAGACGTATAAGCATGGATTCAAGATTATTGATACCATAATATGATCGATAAGATTAGATAAATTTGTGGGTCGATTGCAAGTCGTAAAGACACCCTTTTAAGCTTTTGCCTTCCAAGTACCATATAATGAGGCCATTTCAGAGTAAAAACAAGGCCAAACCATGAAAAGGTCCAAAGTCATCATTAAGTCATAACAAAAAGCGATAGATCAGAGAATCATAGAACCGAGAAGAAGAGGTGAACATGGAAGCTAGCCAATCCAAAGATCATTCATAAGAAGATATGATTTTGCAAAATTGCATGGAAGAGTTGTTCGTTGTACTCTAGTTTTCAATATTTTCCATTGGTAGCTATCTAGGTAGTACCGATACGGGCTCGGATACGGACACGGATACAGTGAGTTCGTGACACGGCACTTTGAAAATTAGCAATTAAGAAAAACCATATATGTTTCCTAAAATAAAATAAAATAAAATAAACAGACACAATTTTTGGGCGTGTCGGACACGTGTCGTGTCGTATCCAATCTGTGTCCGTGACTGGCACCGTGTCGAAAACAGACACTCCAGACAAGCGTGTCGGTGCTTCCTAGTACGCTATGTGGTACTTTACAAACATAAACAACATATATTTTCAAAATCTACTCAATCTAAATCGCCATATATATAGTTTCATCCACCGTTACGGATTAACCCATGTTTTTTTTTTCTTTGGCATACCCCAGTGATCATCTCTTCAACATTATTCGTTAACAAAATGGCTCAAAAGCTTATTGTGAAAGAATTAGTCACTTGAGAACCTCGACCTATAAGTCGAAAATAGTCAAACCAATCAATTTTTTTGAATATTTATTGTTTATGCGATGAATCCGTAAACCGAGATACATATTTGTGTAGTCACTAGTTTAGTAATTCGTACGTCTCAATGTCTCGTAGAGTCGTAGGCTCAACTCAATAAACACCATGAAAATTCTAATACTAATTCCGTATGGAACATTAAAATATTGTGATGCATGTGTATAATTGTATAAACTATAAAGGTTGAAATAGTTGAATGGAAATAAGTTGAAAGCGAGTGGTACAAAAAAGCCAGGTGGTTGGATCATTTGACATGCTAATTAACTTATAAACCTCCTTATCTTTGTTTTGGGTTGGGTTGTGGTCTTGTGGCCCGTGGGCCCACATATATTCAAGTCTTCCATCAACCCGTATCCACTACCCGTACCCGTATTATAATAAGAGCTCTATTTGAATGAAACGATCATTATCGTACGTACGATTTTACGACGGCGATGACCTCCTCGATCGAGACCAAGTCAATGAAACATCGAAATTTGAAGTTTTCTTCATAGTTACATACTACATGTAAAAATGAGTTAACATCTGAATAACGATTGGAAAAAAAAAAGACGAGTTGAATTCTTAGGAAGATTGACTCCGTATAAATTGGGTAAAAAAAAAAAAATTAGGGCATGTTCGGTATCATTGACGTTTTCAATTTTTGATCTTTTTTGCGTAAAAAATATAGTTTAACGGAAATTTCACGTTGTTAGGTAAATTAGTAACTTTAATTAACTAATTTACCTAACAATCAACCAACTCATCATCATTTAACCAAAAAATTTAACAGAAGTTACTATTTGGGTATCATGTGCACAAAGTAGTAACCTTGGGGATACCATGTGCAAAAACTTGTCAAGTTGTGTACCATGTGCAATTAATCAAAGTTTGAGGGTACCACGTGAATTTTCCGTTAGTTTAATAAGTTACAAAATTAACTTTAAATTGTTTAGTTTTATAATAGTCATATAGAAAATGAATTTGACAACTGAAAATCATTTTTTCTGGTTTTCACAAACGGGACTTGGGTTAAAAAAAAATGATACCAAACAGACCCCTAACTAATTAGATGCAGATGTAGAAAATTTGGTTTGTAGATTTGAAGAACGATTGAAAAAAAAAGAAAAACGAGTTAAATTCTTAGGAAAATTGATCCCGTACAAGTTGGGGAAAGCAAAATGAACCGGGACGATTGACCTCGCAGGTGGATGGTAGGCTGATCACTTGATCAGTAATATTATGATTTGACGTTGGAAATCAAGTTACAATGATTGAAACGTCGTCTAATTTCAACCTGAGCGTATGTCAATTACTTCGTCTGCGAAGGCCAACAGTCGTGAATCGTAAAAGTTACGAAACAATCAAACAAATTGATGCCGCGTTGATGACTAATAAAATTCCCACCATGGACACAACATGGCAAATTGCCGAACACCCAAAAATGAAAAATCCCATAGGATTACAGAAAATTCAAGTCAAATTTTGCCCCCAAATTAGTTTGAAAAAAGACCTAACTCACTCACTCTACACTCCCAAGTCAACTCTTTCAACTGGGTATTTAATTAATTTACTAATCCTACTACTAATTATTCTGATTAAGTCTTTATTTCAGCAGGTGACACTTTCCAAATTTCCCACGTGGTTTCGTAAGATTGCATGCATTTTAGCTTTAATTTTGTGCTAATTCAGGTACAAAATCATCATTTTTATGTTAATTATAATCGTGGGGTTTACGGATTTCCAGCTATTAAAGAGGTTAATGATTGATAATATTACAAGCAATGGTAATTTAATTTGATTTAATTTCAGGGTTTGAGTGGTGTTTACGCTAACTTGGTTCTTAATATCCCACTCAAAGTACTAAACTTTTGAACTTGTTATCATATTTTGCAGGTTAATAATTAAGGGGGAAGATCAAAGTTGGAATCTTGGTAATTATTTTTCTGGTAATGTGGTCTTTCTCTGTAATTTCTAGTGTTTTAAGTGTTGTTGTTTCGTATATTGGTTTCATTTTTGAGTATGAACATTGGTTTTTTGTTGTTAATAATTTGGGTTATTTTGATAGTAGGCTTCTTGGTTGATCTTGATGTTTTTGGTTAATTAATGTGGAAATTTGAGGGTTTTTGGGTGATGCTTGACTAAAAAAATCCTATTTTGGGTAGTTATTGTGAAATATGAGCAATTTGATTATGATTAGATTGTTGAAGGTGATTTTGAGGAATTAGGGTTTGGTGGGTGGGTTGAATTTTGCATGTTGAGAATGGCAAGGTTGTGCAACTCGAAATTGCGGTTGGCCCGGGTTATGGGTTGGCTGCAATTGTTTTTAGGAGGGCTTGTGATTATTGTGAGTCTTTGTAGTCTTGGGAGGTTGTATTCTGCTGGATTTTTCTTTCATACTGGGGATGTTTGTCGTCATTTCTATGGTGCGAAGGATGTGTTTACGGGATTTGATGTTAAGGCGTTGTCAGACCGTGTTGAGGAAGTGCTTGAAAAAATGGAGAAGTTGCAAAACAAGATTGAAGCTGATGTACAAAAGATGGAGAAAGATAAGGATCAATTGGGAAAGAGTAATATGTCTAGGCTAGAGTTTAAGAGGTACTTGGAAGATGAGATAATTCAGCCGCTTTATGATGCTCATATCAGTCTTAGGCAGATCAGGTTGCCAAAGTCTGAAGGCCTTGGTAACACGACGTCGATGGAGGAGCCGTTGATTAATAGCTTTGTTATTGAGGAGATCAGAAAGTACATTACCCCGAAAGAGAACAAGAATGGGAAGGTGAACATATTCAGAACAGAGAAGATATACAACACTATAGGGCATTCTTGTGTTTTGATGAAGAAAGATTTGGAGGATTATATGGACTATGATGTTGGGTCATATTGTAAGGATGATTGGAATTTAGCTCAAAAGCTTATGCTTCGTGGCTGTGATCCTTTGCCTCGTAGGCGTTGCTTGACAAGAGCATCAAAGCTCTCTCTCAAGCCATATTCTATCAATGAATCGCTGTGGAAGATCCCGGATGGAAGAAATGTTCGATGGAACCTGTACAAGTGTAGAGATTTCAATTGCCTGTCAAGCAAGAATCCGAACAGAGGTTACACCAAGTGCACTGGATGCTTTGAGATGGACAAGGAAATGCTGAAATGGGTCAACAAGAGTTCGCTTCCTCCAGCTGATTTTCTCATCAGTGATGTTTTAGCTGTAAAGCCAGGGGAGATCAGGATAGGGATTGACTACAGCGTGGGAACTGGAAGTTTCGCAGCTAGGTTGTGGGAACAAAATGTCACCATTATCTCAACTGCATTGAACTTGGGAGCACCTTTCAATGAGATGATTGCTCTTCGAGGTCTCCTTCCGTTGTATGTAACACCAAATCAACGACTTCCTTTCTTCGAGAACACCATGGACTTTATTCACACAACTGGCCTCTTGGATGGGTGGATCGACCTGCTGTTGCTGGATTTTATGTTATTTGACTGGGATCGGGTTCTGAGACCAGGAGGTTTGCTATGGGTAGACAAATTCTTCTGTAACAGAAAAGACTTGGATGATTACATGTACATGTTTCTGCAGTTCAGGTACAAGAAACACAAATGGGTTGTAGCTCCTAAGTCGAAAGACGAGGTTTATCTCTCTGCTCTGTTAGAGAAGCCCCCTAGGTCATTGTGAGTTTGTCGTTTGAGTTACTCGTTTAGTCATTCTGTATCGAGCTTATGGTGAAACTAACATAACCACTGATGGATATATACGGTAACCATAATGTATTGAACACCTCCATGTACAACTTCACAAGTCTTTCTATTGAAGGTTTCTCAAAGAAACTTGTAGTTTACTTTTGTTATTTCTGGTCAAAGTATTGGTTGACTAGGTGAAGTTTGTTTGAACATCAACCAAACCTCATTTTCCCAAGTCCTAACAGTATAATTTCCTCTTCACTCAATTCAAGTTCTTGGGCTCGAAAGTTGATTGGATCAAAGATTATCCACACGTAATTCTACCTTTTAATGAGGAGTAAGACGAGTCTTATGATTCCGAGCTTAACTTCCTTGGGCTAAAACAACCCCGTGATCAAATTCTCGGATCCCCTTACCACGACACTAACCGCTCTAAAATGTACCAAAAACAAAAAGAACCTCCTAATAACTAATGACAATGTTTTACTCGCATCACGAGACTTCATTATTTACACATTTACGAACAATTTGACTCATTTGACCTAATTTTAGTCTTGTCTTAAAATAGCCTCACATAGTCAACTCACGATCTAACATCAAAAGCACACATCATTTCATCCAAAAGCAATAAATCAAAAACCCTATCAAAAGTGAACGATTTTTTGGAATAATGCTAAAAAAAATATTAAATAAAATGGGGTCAGAAATAAACTTGTTCAAATAAATGGGGTGCACGTCACCTATATATAAAACTGCCAAAGACCATGGTGGTTCAGTGACTTGTGTACGATAATTTTTTTTTCTTTTTTCTTTTGTGAATCGTAAAACCGCCAAGGTCCTTGGTCGTTTTATAATTCCAATATTTTTTTTTTAAAGTCACAATGTTGAACAAGTTTTTTCCACCTATTTTGTGTAACATTTTTTTTTCCGATCACTATTTCATTAAATCGTTCATCAAAAATCGATAACTAACCACAAACATCGTAAATCGACTACGAGACTCAACCTCAAAAGAGACCCCGCCCGAACCACATCTTAACAGTCCCCAAAATACAGGTCCAAAGAAAATTAAGCCCAGTAAATTAGTCTTTTCCAAAAACCCTCATTTTTCTTCCCCAAAAACCTCTCGCCATCTTCAGTGTAGAGAGAGAAAGTAGAGAGAGAATGGGGAGAAGGATACTGAACGATGCGCTACGAACAATAGTGAATGCAGAGAAGAGAAACATGGCTTCTGCTGAACTCAAACCCATTTCTACTGTCATTTGCTCTTTTCTCAACATCATGAAACATCGAGGTTTTTCTTTTTACCCCCCCTTTTCCTTTTTTTTTTTTTTTACCTCTTTGTTTTCACTTTTTATTTGGTGGGTAATTTCTCTCTTGTTCTAATTTGACCCTTTTTTTATTTTAATTTTGATTTACTTGCTGCTTATGGTTAAAATTGAGCTGGAAATGTTCTTAATTTTTGGGTGTGTGTGATGTTGCATTTCCTGTTCTTTTCCGATTATAATAACACTCTTCTGGATGACGATTCATGTTAGCAGACCCCGAATCATTTTCGGGCTACTATTTGGTTGTTCTTGTTGTTGTTGATCATGTACTATAGTTTATAGATCATGGGTATTGTGTATATGTGACTGAGTTTTGGAGAATTGAAGATTTTAGCTGAATACTTTGCGGGTTCCGTCTTTGATTTGAAAGCCTTCGCCTGTTTAGGATTACGTTGTGCAAAGCTCGAAACTTTCAATAGTGGCGCAATTAGTCCAACGAAGATTTGTTGAATTAGTGGGTTTGTGCAATTGCAGACATTGTTCAAGTTAATGCTTGCCTAAGTCCTGATAGTTCATCTCGTGTTCTCTTGAAAATTAAAAAAAGTGAAATGTTCCAGTGACGGGGTTCTTTCTGTATCAGGAATTGCAAATAAGATTGTAGCGATTCACAAGAAAGCAATACTGGGACTTTGTTACTTCCACTTTTCACTCTCTCAACCTAGCTATCCATGTTACTAAGCCTCATATTGGATGCCAATTTGCAATTACTATGTGACCCTCCTATGGTTTAATTGGTATGACTGACAGATGATCTTGGGTCTTGAATTTGCACAGACTAGGGGTACTTGGAAAGTCCAATCCTTTTTCCGAGTCTCATCTAACTTCAGGGTTCATGAAGGGGGGGGGGGTCTGGGGTTGCTTTTTGCATAGGTTTATAGATTCATAGATCAGTGGATGACTTTGAAATGCCGTTGGAATCTATGTAACTAAAGGTGTTATTTGGGAGGAGTATAGCGTGTTTTGTGACACCTGTAAATTGTCAAGTTATGCGGCTTAGTTTCCATCATTTACCGTATCTCGTAGTAGAGGACTGGAGGTCAAGGCGGTCACATCTGGCCTTTTTTCAGATGCCAATATATGAAAGCTCTTCTTACACTGAACAGCAATTTCTTTGTGCTCGGCATCATATCTCCAGCTGTATCAGTCTTGCGAGTGGTGAATTTTTAAACAGACATAGTATGCAAATTACTTTAAGAGCTTCTCTGGATATTTGATCCTACTCTTCAGAATATAATTTAGCATTCCCCTGTGTAATAAGGTTATGGTGTAGTTTAACTTCCTATTGTGCACAAATGAGAGAAATGCAAGTCCTTTCCTCACTAGATTGGTAGAGTGAGTCTGAAAGTGCATCAGTACTCTCCAGAATGTATCAAAGCCTATGATTACATCTTTGTTCCTGAACACCAAATTTTGCCAGTGGTATGTCACAGATGAGAATTTTCTTCTCTTTGGGGCTAACCTGGATCGAGCTACCTCAAATTTACATCAGATTGGAAATATTATTATGTTATTGCAGTGGCTAATTGTAATCATAATTTAATAATCTTCCATGAATAACATGGATCTTTGACATAGCAACTGATGAGCCAACATCTAGTTCATTCCATCCGTTTTCCTAATTTGTACTATTCCATTGATTTGTTGAGGTAAAAAATAATTATCTATGGCTGGAATCTAAGAGAACTTCTGAAAAATCTATTACCTCTCCCTGCAATTTGATGTATAATTTTGTTCGGTCTGAGTGCTTAGGTCTCATTGTCCTAATTATACATTGTCTCAGCTGAGGGAGTGAGGGGCATGTCGTAGCACTTTTGGTTACATGATGATTCTAATGTGAAGGAAAGTTGTAGTCTTTGTGTGTCATTGGTTTGTAGTCAACAGGTTCTCTCTCTCTTTTTTTTTTTTTTTTTTTTTTTTTTTTTTGTGGTGGTTGTTATTAACAACATTATGTGTGTGTTCTGGGTTGTATTGACAAATTGAGCTGCTTTCCCTGCCTTCAAGTGCAGTGTATGTGTGCCGGTACTTTGCCCAAGGGTTCTTTTTTTTTTTTTGGTTGTCAAGTTAGGGCTTCTCTGATTTCCAATGTCAATACAGCTATTTGCTTCCTTAGTTAGCGCTTAGCAAGTGATAAATTAGGATATATATCTGTTGTGACTGATATTCCGGAATCTTTTCTGCAGGGTATATCAAAGACTTCCAAGTTCATGATCCACATAGAGTTGGCAAGGCAACCGTCCAGCTTGCAGGGAGGGTAAATGATTGCAAAGCACTCACTTACAGACAGGACTTGAAAGCAAAGGAAATCGAAGAATATCGTGTGCGCACACTTCCAACTCGACAGGTGTGTTATTTCGAGGCATTTGGTAGTCATTAATCCACCCTGCAAAAAGCACAAGAGGTTTAAGATAGTAAAGGCATGATTTCCATAACCTCGGCTTAGTACAGACTCTTAGGTTTTTCCCCACTTGCAATTTTCTGGGGTTACTAATAGAAGCACCTCAAAGTTGTTGTTTTTCATGCTCTTTCTTCATTCTTTAGTGATTCTATTCTAAATCACTTTCTCTGTGTTGTAGTGGGGCTATGTTGTAATCACAACTCCAAATGGTGTCCTGGACCATGAAGAGGCGATCAAGCAAAATGTGGGCGGTCAAGTTCTCGGCTATTTTCATTAATTACAATTTTTATCAGTGCATTCTGCTGTCCATTGACCAGTTGAAATAGTTCTTTTTGTGTCATATTGTATCTTGTTTTCCTGTAGTGAATGAGAAACTTCAAAGTACAAACTAGTTGAATCAGAAAATTCTCGTGCTTGAAGGCACCATAAACTTGAATCTGGCTTTGGAAGAGCGTATTCTCACTGCACATTGTCTATGCCTAACAGATCGATTGAATATATCTTGAAATGCGGTTTAAACTTTGGTACTATTCTTTCCAGTGCCTCTTAAGCAGATAGTTTACTGAACTCTGTGGTGCAACTGTGCGATGGAGAAGTGAAGTGCTCTTCAAGAATCATGTATGCCTATTATTCCCGTGCTTGTACCAGTGCAACAACATTGGAAAAAAAAAGGTGCATAGACCAGAGTGGTGTTTGCTGGCCTGTAGCCATGTATCGTCTCCTTGTAAGGACGACATTGTTAAAACCGTCCCGATAGACTGTGCTAGCTAATTTATTGATCTAAGACCACCAAACTCCAAGCAATCGCCAGTGTCGTGGCAAAATTTGTGCACTCGAAGAAGCACTGTTGCGTTAAAAATAGACTTAGGAGTAACTTTTTCAAGAAGTTCGTTCATGAATAAGCTTTGGGACTCTGCTCGTCAAATAGACAGTTTGATCAAGCTCATTATATAGACCGGAATGAGTGCTCAAGCACTTAATATAGACCGAATGAGCGATTGGTTTGCCAAGTCAAGAATGAGAAGATAAACTCAACATGGAGGAAAGTTTAAACTGATCCTGGACTGAACGTAGCACAACAATCAACAGAAGTCCAAGCCGCATAACAACATTCGACATGGTTAATACAATACATTTAAGATTTGACACACATATCTGAAGTTCAAGCCAAAGTGCATAAGATTATTGCAGTACAGCTTCTGCAGAAGTCCTGGATTTTAATTTAGGAACCAGAAAATAGATTTGGCGAACTGCAGAAAAAAGTATCAGACTGACAGACTGAACAACACTATTACTCATCATCTTCATGACTGCGCTTATGGCTCTTCTTGTTGGAGCGCTTAGAGTGCCTCCCAATCCTCGAATCATCAGCATCACTGACATCAGAATCAGGGGACCTGGCCCTCCTGCTCTTTCTTTTATGCCGTCTTGGAGATTCCACAGAGTCATCTGAATCCTCAGAGTGTCTATGGCTCCGCCTTCTGCTCTTCTCCTTCCTACTCTTCCTCCTGTGACGACGACGATCCTCCTCGTCATCTGATGACTCATCCCTCTTCCTCCTCTTTTGCCTTCTCTTCCTTCGAGCATCATCATCATCTGAAACACTCCCTGATCTCTTTCTTCCACTCCTTTTCTTAGACCTCCCCCTTTTGATCCTCTTTCCAGAATCCGAATCTTCGTCATCAGACAAGTCCTTTTTCTTTGCAGGCTTAGACTTGCTGCCAGCCTTTTTCTTCCCAAAACGTTGAGCAATAATCCTCTCCATTTCGGAATCCTCACTCGAGTCTGAAGTCTCAGACTCATCTTCCACCTCAGAACTCTCCTCCCCACTCTCAGCTCCACCTTTACCATTCAGCTTTCCCTTAATTTTCCCCAACTCTGCCATAACATTGGCTTGAATCACATCCAGGTCTTTCTCATTCTTGTCATCCTTGACACTCACAAAATTCCTACACTGGAAAGTAAGATGGCCAACACGACCACATTTCTTGCAAGCACCACGAACCTCATCAGCATTATTATTTGTCATCTTTGCCAAAGCAAGCAAACCCTGAAAGTTTGCATAAGGATTCTCGGGCTCATCATCAGTCTTGCCCTGGGAAGCACTTTTGGTATCATCTTTACTAGGAGCATAGGGATCATAACCAATTGCACTCTGCCAGATACCATGAGTCTGAAGAGCAGCACTACTATGCACCCGATTGTTGGCGGGCATACGAACCCGACCTGCGGTAGCCGGCATTTTGATATACTACTGTGCCCTGAAACAACAAAGAAGAAAAAAAAGTTTAAAATCCAAATAAAATACCCAGTGTCATAGATTTAAACTAGTAACGAAACTAGTATCAAAGCCAAGATTCCAGAAAAAATTACTTGAGATTTGAAAAGTTAATGCATTAAGCTTCAAAATCTACAATACATATAAACACACACAGCCAAAACTTAATTCACTCAATGCACAGGACGGTTATCTCCCCAACTTATAATGCACTGACTTGTTTACAAGTATCCTAGATGGTTCCAACAACAACATTACCCCAGTGTCTACGCTAGCCTTCCCCTCTGTTGAATACATAACGAGGCTGCTCAGAGTCACAGATCCATAACTAATTCGGGTGTCACACTTCATCTCATTAAATATAACGCTACCCACCTATAAGCGAAATGCCAAATCCAATTAGATACTCGAAGAAAGAACCAGGGGCGGAGCTACATAGTGGCGAGGGGTGGCAGCCGCCACCCCAAAGAAGAAACCCAAAATTCAGTTTGCCTAGTAAAGCTGCTATATATAAAAACGAACTACTAAATGTTACAACAAGAATCAATTGGCACAGTGGTTGAGTTACCTCTTTTTAACCTCTTGGTCTAGGGATCAAACCTCCATAGGGTCGTTTGGCATGATTTAATTTTTTTTTTTTTTAACTCATTTTACTAGCATATTAAAAACAAATCAACAAATATACCACAAGCAGATAGGAACCCTCCACTTAACATCAAGTTCTTCGTAAGGAGTACCCAGTTCACCATTGAGTTTCTCAAGCTCTTTTCCACTACTCGTTATGTTTGTTATGTTTTTCCAACTTAGTTCTTTGATCATTTACAAGTGGTTTTTTGTTGCATTCGTTTGCTTCCTTATTTCTTCAATGGATTATGCTTACGCATTCATAGTCTACGAATTACGTACTGAAAAACAAAAAGCTCTATATATAACTAGCGACAAATGAGTGACGTGAATTTTCTTTTCTTCTTAAAACTAAATTGAGATATTCCGTAGAGAATTTTGATATATGTACAAACACTCCTAGCAGAGGCGGCCCTTGCCCTGGGCGAGCTGGGCCGCCGCCCAGGGCCCCAGCGCTACAAGGGCCTCGGCCTGTTT